>RJWJ010046829.1:0-11201 GCA_004363605.1 Indri indri
ATAATCTTAAACTAGTAAGTTGCTGTGAGGCTCAATCATAGAACAGCTTCTGTTACTTAGTAAGTGAATGCTGAATTTTAACTATTACTGTTGGTATAGGTTAACCAATTTGGCCTAGAGGCAGTGTATGAAACAGCTCCAGTGGAACTTCAAAGGAAATATTTCTGAGAAATGCAATGACTAGCCATCATTGCTTCCTATATATTCATTTGGCTTTGCTGATGTTCAGGTTGAGGACCAGAAAGTCAAACACCTACTCAAATCAAGCAATACAGAAACACTGTGTATTAGAACTACATTTAATACTTTATTAAATATAAAATAATCTTATCTATATAAATCTTCAAATCTAAAGATGACAACTAGTAAACATAAGTATGACAACGTAAGCAAACACATGAATAATTTTCAATCAGAATAGTATAGTTAGTAGCTTCACATTGACACTTAGAGTTATGATTTATCGTGTTGAAACTATTGGTGCTGGCTATGGAATTTAGTGGTTTTTATTTTGATTCTTGAACTTTAGGATAGCATTCTACTTTTGAATAATCTAAATAAATCTATTTTATATTACTATGACATTTGTTTTAATTGTACATATTTTGTTTTCAAGATTATAGAGTTCTACAAAACATTTGAGGTGTTTATCTAAATATTCTCAAGCCCTTTCTTCTGCTCTGCCTACTTTCTAGTTTATTTCTTACTCATAGTTGAAGTAATCATTCCATGTCTTCAAGAGCCAGCTTGGGAAGCAGAGGTAAAACAAGCACTGTGTGGGTAAGTCTACTGCCTCACTCTTCCAGTTGGGATATATTGACCCTTCTTCAAACTATATACATGAATTCCATTAAAGATTTTCACATTCACAAGCATGTAACCATAATTATTTCTGCATAATTTAGAAGAAAAATAATTAGTGCCCAGAATCTCTTAGAGAAGTATTTCAAGAACTTTAAAAATTCTAGAAGGTTGTGGAATTTCCAGAAGGAAAGAGACAAGTTCAAGCAATAGCTTTTATGAAATGAGATACATGTAATAGATTTATGATAAAAGCTATGCCTTGGATTAGTGATGTGAAATTGATACATTTAATTCTTAGATGACTTGCGATTGTCTTAATCAGTGATTATGCTATAGTGCTAAAATTCCTTAGATCAGCCCTATTCAATAGAAATATGTGAGTTATAAATGCAAGCTATACATGTAATTTTAAGTTTTATAATACTACATTTAAAAAAGGAAAAAGAAACAAGTGATTCTTAATAATACATTTTATTAACCCAACATATCTAAAATATTTCAAGATGAAATCATAATTATTAATAAAATATTTTTATTCTTTTTGTATACTGAGTCTTGAAAGTCTGTGTTGTATTTTATTTTCACAACACATCTCAATTCAAACTAGCCACATTTGAAGCTCACTAGCCACATATGGCTAGTAGCTGTCTTAATTGGACAGCACAACTCTAGTTAGTAAAATATTACTAAGGGAATGGCTCAGGCCAACATTGTGCAATATAGTATGTGTATGTGTACATATACGTAAAGTTTTATTTTGTTTTCAGTTGATACGTAATAATTGTACGTATTTATGGGGTACAGTGTAGTGTTTCAATACATATGTACATTGGGTAATTATCATATTAGGGTAATTAGCATATCTATCACCATACCCTCCCAGCTGTTGGCTACTTTATGAACTATTTCCAAGTTGCTTTGTATCTACAGTTCTTTAATATTCTTCCAGTTTCCTTAGCGGCTACTGTGAGGCTGTCATTTCTCAATTCATAGAATAGTCCTGTCTCTATTTCTAGAGGCCCAGCTATCTGCTCATATTCTATATTTAATCTGTCATGAATTGTGAAATCAGGCTATAAAATTTGTTAGAATTGCTTTTAAAAATACTTATGTGCTCGTGAGTGAAAGTCTGAGGTGTTCTAAGAGCAAAGGACATGACTTTTATCACTCAAGCCTTGTACGTGCTGGCCTTTTTGTTTTTTGTCATTTAATTCATAGCACTAGATTTCATTCCTGGTAGTTCATAATTTTTAATAAAAGGACACAGTTCATCAATATACATGATGTGTGTATGTGTATGTGTATGTGTGTGAGAGAGAGAGAGAGAGGGAGAGAGAGAGAAAGTTGATGAGCACTATATTGGTACCCATAGCTTTGAGAATATAACATTTTTTATCTTCTACCCAAACAGGTCATGAGGAGGACAATAATGTGACAATCTGTTATCATTAACTCTGTTGGAGAGTTTTGAAGACACTAGAGAGGATTAAATGATCTGGAAAACTCAGTCTTTGGGAAAGTCTATCGTACTCACCTCTGTTATTTCCGCTGCCATGTATCACTGAAATCTTAGAACAATATAATTTGCTATAGTGACATATAGACACAAAGGTAAATTTTTACCTTCCTTTTTATCCCAAATAAAATCTCAGAGATTCTATAATAGTTTTTATTACACATGCTAGCTTAATATCAAGTATTTTAATTATTAAAATAATATTAAAAGTTACTTTCAGAATGTGATGATATAAATATTTAAGTTAACCTATTCGAGAAGCACATAGGTATCATGAAATATTTTACATAATATAGAATTGTTTCTAGATTAAGTCTATGAGGTGGTGGTCAAAATAAGTCTTGCAGATTTTCCCCATTCTATAAAAGCAGAAAGAAAGAATGAATCTTTGTAAGTAGGTACTATAAGCAATCCCAAACCTAAAACTTCTTCATTTTACTCAAACCTATTTTGTTTTATGTGTAAGTGTAGCCCTAATCTTCACAGAAATCACGTGATCAAAAAATTGTATTTTTTTTGTCTTCAGCATACCAGAAGAAAATTAGATAAGAAAAAATGGTTTGAAAAGTAAATACATCAAGTTGCCTAATGTAACATTAAAATGACAGCATAAAACTTTTATTTAATAACATTTGCAATCATGGTAATACACTAGAATTAACTAAGCACAGATTTGGTGCCACTGTGTACAATTAAAAAGCCAGCAGAGACGTTTTGCGGACAATTTATTATGCCTTCCACACATGAACCGATCACTAAAACGCATATAGAGGTCCTAAGTTCTAAATTACAATGCATGAAAATATAGACACTTTAACTTTATTTTCAAGCGAAAAAGAAATGCCACTGCGCTAAATGAATTATGTCTTTCATGAAATAACATTCCAATTTTTGAACCCATGGCTATTGCCTCTTAAAGTTCACTAAGGCAGAATACCGACAGTTGAAAACCATTTACAGTGTAATCTTTGCTGCTGATAGTCTAATTAGTTAATTCACTATAATTAGCTGTAGGGATTTTCTACTGCCTAATTTTGACATATTATCCCTGAGGATGATAGATCATCATTTGAAGATTACCTAATGTTTGTAAAGGCAAGATTGCCAATTCTCTTTATTTACATTTTAACTCTCTCTTTTCCTTAATCGTTGTCCCCCATAAAAAAGTAAGGGGAAAACTTAAATCTGGAGAAGTAACTTGTAAATGAAATCAATTTCTATATGTAATATAAAAGCATTTCTTTGTAATTGTGGTATCAGCCATATCGACCATTACTTATATATTTTTCTTCAAATATTAAGAATGTACTATGTACAAAGCATTATGTAGGACATAGATTGGTATAAGATACATTACCTAGCTTTAAAAAATATTACATGGGAAGTAAAAGCAGCACAAGAATAAATATTGATAATAGCAACCAGTAAGTGACATATTTCTTTCATTGTTACAAGAAGAGACTGAAACACATGGTAGATGTAGTAGCATTTGACTTTGATTTTGAACATGAAAAGAGGGAAGATTTGGAGTATGGGGCATGCCAGATAGGGTTAAAATATGAATAGAGGAATTAGGTAAGGGCAGTGAAGTGCGTATTTTGGATAATGGATAATCAAGAATGAATATGACATAAATGTCTTTGTGGATAATAGTTGTATCAGTTTGCTATTGCTGCATAACAAAATACTCAAAACTTGATGTTTTAAAACAACAGTCATTTATTATCACTTATTCATCTCGAATGGCTGAAGGTCAGCTGATTGAGGCTATGTTTGGCTGAGATGGTTCAGCTAGTGTGGCTCTATTCCACATGTCTCTCTTGTCCTCCTTATTCTCACGGCAATGAAAAAAATGCAACATGGCTTGTAGAAATATGCTGTGTGTGTTAAGACATGATGTAAGGGCTGGCCTATTATGACTTTTGCTTCATTCTGTTGAACAAAGCAAGACAGATGGGTAAACCCAAAGTCAAGGGGTAGGTAAGTATATTTTATTCCTTCATTGAGAAGAACTGGAAAGTCACATGCCATATGGCACAGATATAGAGAGAGCTGAAGAATTAAAGATAACAATGCAATCTCCCACACTGATAAAATGCAAACTTGGAAGTTGTTCTACAGCATATTTGAGATTTGGAAAGGTAGTGATGACTAATATCAAAGTATGTTTTTTTTTATTTTATAAGCAAAAGAGAGTTATTAAACATTTGGGCATCAAAGTGTTTGATCATAATATCATTTTCTTTTCTTTTTTTTCAATTGTAGTAACATCTGTCATCTTGTTCATTTATAGACTATGCTCTTTTTGTTGTTTAAAAGTATCTTTCTCTTAAAGATATGAAATTTCCACCAACATTTTTTTCCTAAAGTTTAAAATTCTGTCTTTTAAATTTAAGTTTTAAATCTAATGAAAGTTATTTTAATTTTTTTATTGTATGACATGCTGAGACATATAATTTTATTCTTTTTATGAGTAATATATTTTACTAGCACAATGTATGAGTCCATTCTGTCTCCATTGATCTGCAGTAGCTCATCATTTGTATGTCAGGCTTTCATAAGGCATAAAATGTTCTCTGTGCTTTCTATTCTATGCCAGAGGTTACCCCAGGGCTTGACTCTGCCCTATTAACATACTGTCTTAATTATGTTAGATTAACTTTGTAAAATCAAAATAAAACCAATCAAGGAAGGATTGAAGCCTTTTTGAAATTGGGTCTTCCTATCTATGAGCATGATGTATCTCTCTCTGCTTTTATGCACTTCCTTAGGCTTTTGCATATATTTGGGGTGTGTGTGTTTATTTTTAGTCATCTTTATTTGTCAAAGTTAGATCAGAAAAAATATAAAATAAATTTAAGGTATTTCAAGTCAAAAGAAATGTAGATGTTAGTTATTTTTAAAGTGTTAGAAGAGCTGAAGTGACAAATTTCAGGAAAGTCTGCTGCTAAATCTTAGATTAACTGCTAGCTTTCAAAGAGCTAGAAATTTCAGGAACTCTAGATAACTATAAGAAATCAGCATAGCTCCCAGCATTGAGACATTTGATACTAAGAAAAACCATCTGGGGCCACTGTAGATAGACAATGATAGGACTTCTGCTTGTCTTACCCTTTCCATATCTTTTGTGTGTCTCTCATTGAGTGGCACCTAATCCTAAATCCTGCTAGCAGGTGTTTTGAGGAATGAAATTATTAGGTTCCCAGGCCCTCTAATGTACTAGAGAGCACAAGAATTGGGAAATAGTGCTATGTACCAACCCAAAATCCAGAACAGTATTACATAATCATTGTTTCCACTATGAACGGGAGGATTTTTTTTTAATTGCAGTTTTAAATCATTTAAGACAGATGATAGGAATGTATCACTTTTCTATGTTAATCTTATATCTGACAAAACCCCCAGGATGTAAATATTATTAATAGCAAGAAAAGGGGACACATATATTTCTTTCTTCCATCTCCTTCCCTCTCCTCCTCACCCCTCTACCTACCTAATTTTCTTCCTTCCTTCCTTCCTTCCTTCCTTCCTTCCTTCCTTCCTTCCTTCCTTCCTTCCTTCCTTCCTTCCTTCCTTCCTTCCTTTTTTCCAGAGAGAAATCTGCTTTCCTCTCCTTCCTCTCTCTACCTTCCTTCTCCCTTTATTTTATTTTTCTTCATTTCTTCTTCCCTCCCTCTCTTCTTCCCTTCCCTCATTCCTTCCTCTTTCCATCCTTCATTCTTCCTTCCTTTTTCCTTCCTCCCTTCTTTCCTTCTTTACTCTTTTTCTTCCCTCCTTCTGTCCTTTCTTTTTTACCCTTTTAAAAAAAAACCTTGATAGATTTTCAGTAAAGTTTTATTCTACTCAGTAGTAAAAAAAACCCCAAAAGTACAGTACTTATTCTACCACAATAACAACAATGTGCTAAACACTTTTTGGATACTAAACTCCACATACATGTGATTGATTGTATATCTGTGTGTGTGTCAGTGCTTGCATGTATACAGATAGAGTTATAGAATACATGTTTTATTTCAACTTCTCACACCCTTGCAAAAATGAGATATCCATATTTATTGTTGAAGGAAACTTGAGGTTCATAAAAATTAAGACAACATCCCAAGTATCTACAGCTAGCAAATATTACAGCAGAGATTCAATCCTAGTTCTGTTTTATTCTAAAGCCTATAATCTTTCCATTTGTCGAAATTGCCTCAAAATACTCGACAAATATGACAGTTTTTAGGAGAAAGTCTGTATCTTGTTAAGCATTTGTCTGTCTCGGAGTCACCCTGTACACCAGGGTTAGTAGAGTGAGATAACCAGATTTCAGACCCATCTGCTGGTAGAGATAGAATCCCTGATATATTATAGGATAGCCTTGAGGTATTCAGTTGTCTGAGCATTCAGACTAAGGGTTTTCAATGCTTGTATGTAAGCAGGAGTGGACAGGAACTTTCTTATACTCAAAACCTGTTGCAGAAAAGTCATTTTGGATTTTGTCCTCCATGAGCAGTCTCTCTAGGCATTTAGAGGTAAAGGAAAGCACAACACAAATTAAATGTAAATATTTCCTGTGTTTCTATGAATTCTTCCCACATTAAAAAATATTAAATTAGTTACAATTTACTCATTAAGTATAATGCATCAGGTATTTTGTGTACATTCACATTAATCAATGTGTTTGAATGTTTACAACTTGTGGATGCCTTGTATTATGCTAGCAAAAGTTTATGCACCATAAAGCATAAACACTGTCATACTATCACAATGAAAGTTATTCCTGTTTTTTCTCCTCTTGGCTTCTGGAAAAGTCAGTTTTCTTTCATATTCTTAAGACACCAACATGAGAAATATTAATACACCGATGTGTCTTCTATGCATAGGCCGATATTGAGAATAGTCCATTGGTATCCAATTTGAACCACCCTGTCCCACCTCCACAACTGGCAGATAGAGATAAATGCTGCCTAAGAAATTCATACAACTTCAGATTACTCAATACTTCATACCCAATATTTCATTCATAAATTACTTAAGTCATTTTAGTTTAGTTCACCTACATATGCATTTTTTATGCTTTATATGATAAATTTCCCTATAAAATATTTCAAAACAATGTTTTCTAAAAGACAAATAGCTACAAATATAAAATAAATAATCTTTACATAATACAGATGTCATTAATAAGCGCCTCAAAATGAATTAAGATTTTATTACTGAATAACAATTTTAGAAGGAACTCTTCCATCTCCCTTCCTGGAAGTTAGAAATTGCACTTTTCCATTGATCTGGACACACCAACCCCTAAAGGACCATTGTGGACACTCCAATTGTTAGGAAGTTCTTTCTAATATTCAGTCAAAACTTTCTCCATGGGTCTTACCTTGTTATTTTGCCAATGCTGGCCACACTGTAAACATTTTAACAAGTAGCAGTGCTGTTGACATATACAATACATATGTAACAGCTAATACACCTGAAAAATTTTTTTTTCAAGTTTCTATGCAACTTTCAAAATCATTAACGATGAAAATTAAATTTCCCATTTTTGAAATTCAGTGAACATACCACTCTATTCTTATCAGCTATCGTACTCTCTAAGAGTTTCATACATTGATATTAAGGGGTATAGGTTTTCTTTCATGAGGAGATGAGAATCCTGCCAATGCTAAAAATCTATAAACCTGAGCTATGCAGGCTCTCCTCTAATGAAATGAAGCTTTTCCTCTTGGAATGGAGCCAATGTCTACTGGATGAGTTGCATATGTTATTGAGTGGAACATTTCATTCTCAAAGGCTGAACTCAGGACCCCTTTTAATATACACTGTCTCTTATTATGGCAGGAATTTAGTTGGTTGTGTCAAGATGAAACTGTCGGTTTTGCCCCTGAATGTTTTTAGTAGTTACAGTGACAGCTTAGGTGCAAGTACATGAATGAAATGGGGCTGTATTTAAATTGACACAGTGAATCCATTCTCATCAGATTCATCAATTCTAATTCACTTATGTCTTTTTGGAGTGCTCCGTCTGTCTCATTTGTTTCAATTGCTTCCTATCCTACCGATATGCTTTTCAATTAGTTGGATCGAGCAATAACAAGAATGACATAACAGAAGTGCACTATGCTCTGCCAAACCTGCTTCCACAGATTCTCTGTACGGTTAAATATGCTTTACATCCTCCACTTGAAACTGGGATTTATTAATAGGTTGACAAAAAGCCTCTTCTCAAAAATTAATTAGAGTTCTGTTGAACTACGTGAATTTAATACAATTCAGTTGGTAACTGATAGAATGCACCAGTTCACAGGTGGCCAAGACATTTACTCAATTCTACTTCCATCTGCTGATATGTCTAGCATAAATTTAAATTGCATATCCATCATCCTCCTGGAAGTGAGCATTAGATCCGAAACCCTTTTACCTACAGCTGCTATTCTGTGTTCAGCTGTCTTTCTTTGAATGTCACAAGCACCATAAATAACCTGTTTCTAACATTGCAAAATTCAATTAAGGGGCCTAGATTTAATTTATTCTAGTATTCAAAGATATCTTAGAAGTAGCAAGTTAATATAGAGGTTGATTTGTTAAGACACTCCCGTGAATAAGAGTTAAGGACAAAATGTTTTATATACAGGAAATAACACCTTACAAGATGTTTATGTATGTAGACAGAATATGGATTGTTATTTTAATTTTATTTTGTATATGTAATCTATTCTGAGATCATTCTAATTTTGACAAACAGAACTACGAAGGCAAAATTTGGCTTACAATATGTCTTATGTTAGAGTACAACAATGAGCTAATTTATGGGGAACTTACTTTTTTCCTTGGTTTGGAGTTTCACTGTTAGAGACTTTCCATTTCCTTCCCTATTTTTTCTCTCTCCTTGTTTTTTATTTGAAAAAAATGAAAAATTTATGGTTGCTTTTCTCCACAAAACTAATTGAAGGATACCTGGTACAGTTAGGGCCTTCAATCAAAATAACAAATTGACATGATTTAATGAAATGAATGAAAGAAATATGAAATGGAAAATTTTCTTCAATGACCTGCCAGAATTTGGGTGTGGCTAATGGAAATTAAAATTAAATATACTGGTAAAACTTTTGACGCCTATGCTCTCTCACAGAACTGCTCTCAAACCCATATTTAGTCATTTCAATTTTTTAACCCAAATTTTCAACCTTGAAGAAAGTGAAAGCTTAGAATAGGGTGGGGAAAATATTCTCCAATATTTTGGATCAGTTAATCTGGATTAATGTGACAAATTTGAGGGTAGATATGTGACAGCTTTGAAATTGGGTATGATATTGTCAATATTTTAAAAATAATTAGAAAATGAAAATAATCATACTACATCAAGAATGGATTAACTTCCTCATTTGATTATATATGAAAATGATCTGTAGTTAAGTAGCACACAGTGGGTTTAATTTAAGGTAGTCTATTGGTGCCCACTTAGTCATGAATATTAAACATGTGTCTAATGATATATTTTAATGTATTTTAGGGTATTCATTTCAAAGGACTATTATTAAATTATATAATAGTCACTTTTACTAAAAATAGGTGTAATTAATATATAGTGATTTCTGATGATTACATAAGTATATAAAAATGTGGGCTCAAGCCTGTAATCCCAGCACTTTAGGAGGCCTAGCCAGGAAGATTACTTGAGGCCAGGAATTTAAGAGTAGCCTGAGCAATATAGCAATACTCTGTCTCTACAAAAAAAATTTTTTTAAAAATTAGCCTGGCTTGGTGGCCTGTGCCTGTTAGTCCTAGTTACTCCAGAGGTTGAGGGTGAGAGGACTGCTTGACTTAAGAGTTTAAAGCTGCAGGAGGCTATGACAGTGCCAACTGCACTCCAGTTTAGAAATCAAAGCAAGACCTTGTCTCAAAAAAAAAAAAAAAAATGTGCAGCTGAGTAAACCGCATAAAAGCCATCTTCCTTCAGGAAAACACCCTGTTTGGAATGACTCTACCATGACGTTCCACATATTTACTTAAGCAGTGTCTTCAAATTCAAGCACATTGAAAAAAAAAAAAAAAAAACACAGAATCTATCCTCCAGCACATTATTTGTTGGTTGAGAAAGATATCATAAAACAGGAGGCTACATCAGAGTATCTTTTCTGCTACTGTTTTCAGCAATTTTACACCCTTTTCATGTACTTGCCATCCTCATATCAAACTAAAAATCTAGTGACAAAATATTTTACTATTCTTCACTTTAATAATATTTCCAGAATATTTATACAGAGTGTTTATGTTTACTAATATAATCGAAATGTTTGCAATTCAAAGATAAATCACTTACTTAATTTTAGTACATAATTTATTATGCTCTAATATATTGAGTTGTATGAGGAGCTCCATAAACAACACACATGGGTTTTATGGTATTGTTTTTCCTTCAACATTCCTTTCAGCTTTAAAGGAAGTTTAATTAAAGATGAACTGTACCTGCTTTCTGAAAACAGCATCCAAAATATGCTCTTGAAAAAGGAACTGCTTTCTGTAAAGTAATCCTTTCGCTGTATTCATGCAAAAATGATGCTTAGTAGATCTTGAATGGCATTAAATAGCAATTCTTTAAAGTCACCTGTTAAGAAAGAATATATACTATTGTGATTACACATGATCTTTTTTTCAACATTTTTTTGACAAAAACCCACTTTTCTTATTAAATATTTTATATCAATTTCTATTTAGTTATACATGAAATCACTATGCTTTTTACACATATAAACAAATATTTATAACACTTCTAATTAGATATTAATGTATTTAATTGTTGCTTTTCTCAGATTTATTTTTTCCTTTATAATTTATATTTAATAATAAAATACAGGAGAATATCACTCAACTTTCAAGGATTACAATAGCTTAA
>RJWJ010046830.1:0-11200 GCA_004363605.1 Indri indri
TCTTCACATTTCTCTTTTCATTGCATAAGAAATTCTATTCTGAGTCATTCTAAGTTGACTGTGGAGTTAAGGACTAGGAGGCACTAACAAGGAGATGGGCTCAAAAATCTGCTTAAAAATTAAAATGTCTAATTAATTGAGTTCTTCTGTCAAAAGTGTTTGCAAGTCTTTTTAACACATTGACTGCCACCAAACAAACCCAGAAACTTCTCTTTTGGGCCACAGTGTACTCATAAACAGAAAAATGAAATTTATTGACTTCTGTTCATTTAATCTGCAATTTTACAATTAAATTGTCAATATTAATTGTAACAATAAAAACTTCAACAGATT
Source organism: Indri indri (assembly GCA_004363605.1). NCBI lineage: Eukaryota > Metazoa > Chordata > Mammalia > Primates > Indriidae > Indri > Indri indri. Next base: position 334 of record RJWJ010046830.1, read on the forward strand.
TTATATATGCTTCACATGGCCCCAGGCTCAAAACTAGAGTGAGTTAAATACAACTCGCATGACAGTTAATGTGTTAAATTACCATTCTCAGCAACCCATGGAATGGGAAAAAATATTTGCAAATCATATATCTGATAATGGGTTAATAGCCAAGATACAGAAAGAACTCAACTAATTCAACAACAAAAAATATCAAACAACTTGACTGTAAAATAGACAAAGAACTTGAATCAATATGTCTCCAAAGAACATATATGAACAGCCAATGAGCACATGAAAAGATGTTTAACATCACTAACCATTATGGATATGCAAATTAAATACCATCTCACACCCATTACAATAGCTATTATTAAATAAAACAGAAAAAAAAGGTATTGGCAAGGATATGGAGAAATTGGAATCCTCATGCATTGCTGGTGGGAATGTAAAATGGTCAACTGCTATGGAAAACAGTATGAAGTCTTCTCAAAGAGTTAAAAATAGAATTATCATATAACCCAGCAATTCCACTTCTGGATATAGACCCAAAAGAATTGAAAGCAAGGACTCAAAAAGATATTTATACACCCACGTACATAGCAGCACTGTTCATAATAACTAAGGAGTGGAAGCAACCCAAGCATCCATCCACAGATGAATGGGTGACCAAAATGTGGTATACAAACAGGATATGAGTCAGCTTTAAAAAGGGAGGAAATTTGGACATGTGATACACAGAGATGAACCTTGAGGATGTTAAACAAAATAAGCCAGTTAGAAAAGGACAAATATTGTATGATTCCACTTATATGAGGTACCTAGAGTAGTCAAATTCATAGAGACAAAAAATAGAATGGTACTTTCTGGGGCTAGGGGGAAAGGAGATGGAATGTTATTGTTTAATGGCTACAAGAGTTGCAGTTTTGCAAGATAAAAAGAGTTCAGGAGACAGACACTGTTGATGGTTGCACAACAAGGTGAATGTGCTTAATGTCACCCAAGCACACACTTTAAAACAGTTAAGATGGTAAATTATATGTTATACGTATTTTATCACAATTTTTAAAATGTCAAGGTCATCAAAAATAAGTAAAGTCTGAGAAGTCAGCATAGCAAGAGGAACCTAAGTAGACATGCCGAGTAAATGAAATGTGATATCCTGGAGGTAGTTCTGGAAGAGAAAAAGAACACTAGGTAAAAACTAAGGAAATCTAAATAATGCAAAGAATTTACATAATGATAATGCATAAATACAGGTTCATCAATATACTCTACAAATATATAATATTAATGTAAGGTGTTAACAATAGGGGAAACTGCTGTGGGGTGTATCTGAACTCTTTGTACTATCTTAATTGTTCTGTAAATCTAAAACTATTGTGAAATATAGTTTTTTTTTTTAAAAAAAATACCATTTGCTCTGGTTTTCACAAAGTGACCTATTTAAAACTAACCCCAATTACAGCTCTATAGCTGACACTCAAATTGTTATTTGTCCTACTCACTTAGTGCCCACGTCTGAGGAACTTTAATGTGCTTCACTGATCACTTCTTTAATCTAATTAATCCTAAATTCATTCATGTGAGGCTAGGGCAAGCAGCATTATAGAATTATCCTCTTTCTTAAACAAGGAGACTGAGGCACAGAAAACTTAAGGTTTGGTCCAAGGTCAAACATCGAACTTGGTGTCAAAGCCAAGAGAGTAACCCTACTGTCCTCATTTCCCAGTTTAGCCTCCAAAGGCCTTGTTCCCTAATAAGCCTTTCAGGATGTACAAGTACACTTGGAAGACTTCAAGAATGTGGCCAAAGCTTAGCTCTCTCTCTCTAAATAGCGAAGATTCACTCATTTCTTCTATGCACTACTGCAAGGGCTCCTCCAACTTTGGGCCCTGATATTTCACCTGCCCCCAATATTCACTTGCTCAGAAAATATGTGTCCATTGAATGAAAAAAGGAATATGCATGCGTAAGAATGAATGAATCAACGAGTGAGTTTTCAAGGGGAAGTAATATCAGTAGACAATAGTGGGAATGACTCCTACTCCCAAGTTCACATAGAAGCCAGACAAATGGTGGCATATGTCCTGTCTCATCATCCCAACCCTCCCCCACATACCCATTACTGTAATCAAGCAAATTATTTTCTAAGAGATTATCTCACCATACTTTCTCCCTCCCTTCCCTTTCCTCTCCCCCTCCTTTTCCCATAAACTCTGGAAATATACGTTTTTGAGAACATGGCTTAACTAATTATGAGGGCTGTTTAAGTATAATACGTTGTGTAATTTGCTATTACACTTACCAGGATTCCCTGCTATGGGCTTCAAAACACAAGTACTTCCTTGCATGCAGATGCTTTGTTAATTGTAAATTGAATCCTTTTTCCCCATTAACACATTATAATTGCAGGAATGGTTCATCTTCATTTTTCAATTGACATTAGTTTAAATACTTGACCTTTGTTTCCTTGTTATCTGCCTCACCAGAGAGTTCATAATCTATTAAAGCTAACATTTAAAAGCAGCAGATGCATTACGTATTTCAACAAATCTTCCTCAACTAAATCCTTCAGAAATGCAAATAATCACCCCATTTCTTTCATTAAATCTAGATTTTTTTAAATGAGGTTTATCAGAATGTAGGCACACCTATATTCTCTGAGCCATAACAGATTATATTTCCCTACTACTATTTTTATGTTCCCTTTGATTTAAACATTTTAAAATTCCAAAACGCAACTCCCCTGTGTGTTTTAACGGCCCCAGATCATTTGATCGTCTGCAGCTATAAGCTGTTTTTCTATTCTAAAGTACCATGGACCCTGATTGTAGACAGCTTGTACTGAAATAAACAAGTATCTGGGTAGTATTAATGCCCAGCTGTTGGAAAGTAGCTTTAAGATGATAAGGTATTTTGAAAACATAATTTGCAAATCTTCACAATTGAGCACTAATCTTTATGCTTAATATAGAATGAATGCCCAGGCAGAGCTCTTCTTCCTCCAGGGCACCTAGAAGACTGCTGACACTCAGTGAACATTAAAAGCCATTTCACTAGCAATGCAGTGATGGAGTGGGAAGACTGGCAGTTAGATGGGGGGAGGGTGTGAGATTTCTAGCCTGTTTGGTAAAAAACACAATAGATCCTAATAAGGGAGAGGATTGAGGCAATCATATTTGATCCGAAGAGAAAGTTGACTACGAAAACACACATCTGAATAATTTACAGATATTTGCCTCATTCTCTGTTCAGGTTACATACTTTTATTTGCTTTCCTTTCTGCACAACAGACTTACCTATGACTTTCAAATGAAGTAAATACCCAGTCACATATCAATAAATACGTAAAGTTTACTATCAAAATGGCCATTTCAGATTTAACCCTCCTTGAAGGCAGAGATCACATCTATGGTTGCACTGACACCCCACAGGAGGCACAAACACACATTGAGATATGTTTTGGATTCTAGGAAGAAGCTAAATTCATACTCTATCATTCTGGCACAAATCTGGGCTCCTGAATAATTTCTAGATAGGAGTATCGGCCCTTTAATTAATGTCTCAGCTACCTAAGAAATACTAGTTAGTCATGCACAAAACTTTCTCACACTATAAATCCCTATCACAATTGCCAGTAGCTACATAAGTTACTCAAAGCTCAGCAACTCCTAAAGAATATTCCTCATGTTATTTCCTTTGCCTGCAGTGGCTTTCTCTCCACTTGGCTACCTAGTATTTACATGTTAGAGCAGACTTCAATTTTCATATCTTAGTTAGATGTCTCTTGGAGATGCTCCCATTACCCTGGCAAGTGTTCCTTGTGTTGGAATCATCACCCACTACATTGTAAGCTCTGGAGTTGAATTATCTTTCAACTCTGAATATCCAGTGTCCAGCACAGTCTCTGGCATAATGCATCACTAAATAAAAGTGAAATAAATTACTATTTAAAGAGAAAAAAATACTACATTTCAACCTCTTCTACTCATTTAGGCCAAAGTGCTTAAACACGTATGTTTGTTTGTGCACAAGCGCATGCTCTCTCTTTGCACTTTGAAAGATCAGGCACTATGGGTAGTTATACAAAGCTTGGGCCTTGCCATGGGATTGAGCAGGGATGGTCAAATGGATTCTCTTCGTTGCAAATGGAATCATTAAGTGGCCTAAATAAAAATGTAATTTATTGGATCATATAATGAAAAATTCCAGGTAAATAGGCCTGTATCGGTGGCTCATGCTTTGACTTTAACCTCTGCCTTCATTCATTTCAGTTATGTCTGTTACGGTTGCAAAATGGCTGTACCAACCCCAGAACTTACATTTACACAAGTCTAAGTCCACTGACAAGAGCACAAACCTCTTTCTTAGACATATTCACTAAAGTCTCATGGTAACCCTTGTGCTTTAGTTGGGTCATATGCCATCTTTGAACTGATCATTGAAGCCCAGGCGAATGCAAGGCATAGGTTTAGCACATGTGCTTACCATAAGCACATGAGCTGAGAGCAGAAGGGGCGATCTACAAAGAGGAAATAAACAAAACAAAGGTGAATGGATTCTGGATGGCAAAATCATCAATGCCCAATTAATATACACAGATAAAATTTCCTAAGAATTCAATCAACGAAACATATAATAGAAAATTAAAATAGCTAAATGGCACTACATTATAACAACATTATATGGATATGGGAGGAGAGAGATGCACACATTAAATTGTTTTCTTGATTCCATATACCCAAAGATTTTTTACACTCCAAAGACTAGAAAATTGTTCTTCTTATTGTACCTTGAAGTGTTTTTACAATGTCTTCGTAATGGACATGTGAAGGGCAGGGATTTGTCTCATCAACTCGAAATACTAGTAACAAATAATCTATTAACTTACCCAACAACACAAATGGAATTAACATGGTTTAAATAGAGAAATACACACAAGATTTCCCATTTTTCTACCAACCGGAGGGTATGATATTCACATGATATGTACACGGGATTTCATATTTTACAAACTAAGAATTATATATATATCTGTGCTTTAAACATGTGGAAACTGTAGCAAAGATGGATCTTAAAGACTGGTCTGCTAATGCACAGATTAACTTTAACAAGGCAGTACTGATCTTTTGCCAATAACCACTTAACCAAATAACTGATAGCTTTATTTATTGGATTTTGGTACTAACTTTTGGGGGTTTAGGTCTGAGTGAAATAAATTTCCATTGTTAAAACCAATATATCAGTGAATATTTCTGATTAGTTTAACAAAGACCAGAGGGAAAAGCACATAGAAGAAACAAATTGTGATAATATCTTAACTTAGTAAATTGTATTTTGGCCATATTAAAATAATCAAGCATATAAACATGAATGTACAAATGCTATTGGAGGGCTTCTAATTAGATCAATACTGTCCTCATTCTTCAGTAATAATCTGGCTCAAAATGCCACCAAAGCAGCAGCTAAAACCTCAGCCTCAAGGAATGATGGAAGTCAATGGGAATACACTAGGAAAAAAGGTATTCAAATAATAAGCACAAAATGAAACTTAACACTGCACTTTAGTCCACCCTCTCATATTATATATGGAAAACTGAGTCCCAGATCATCTAAGGGACTCACCCAGGGTCAAACAAAGTATAATTTATAGGTTAGTGGTCTTCAAAGTGGGGTACATTGCTCTCTGGTTATAAAAGGGCATGCACAGTGTACAGGAAGAAAATATTACATGTCCATACTTTTATGGTTTATTATGTACATAGAGGAATTTATGCCGAAAATTTTTTTCTGATCATTATGCCCAATCAAAACCCATGGTCTTAAAATCATCCTGGACCAGACTTTCCCTTATCACCCCCCTGGTCCTTCCCTCAATTCAGCAAGTTGTGCTAGTGAGCACAAGCAGCCCTGCCAACCACATAAATGTATACTCTCTTTCTGTCTTCTCTGTCTCTCGGCTGTGGACTGGGAATCAAAATTATTTCACCCAATATTTTTCAATTATTATTCCCTTATCTGCCTGTTTTAAAATGTCATCATTCTTTCTCAAAACACACAGATCAAAAAGAAGAAAGAAACCCACCCATTATGGTAACACTGCTTCTTATGCTGAGAACAGTCAAAGGAAATAAAAACTTTTAGTAAAATATAAGCAACAACAAAAAAGTACCTCTCAGGTATTATTGAATACAAAATCACCTTTGAGGATTTTTTTGAAAGAGATATATAGTCAGTATCTGACATGCTAATTGAGTTATCAGCCTCAAAGGCTGATGAAGAGTAAATCAATTATCACATACACTTTATTCTTCAGCCTATAAACTGATAAATAACACTAGGGCCACCCCCTACTAGGCTTCTGCCCAGCATTCCTGGTAATGACACTCTGCTGGAAGGTAGAGTAAAATAGTAGGTAAAATAGAAGGTATATGGGAGTAAAGCTATACTGATTACAACTTGAGTTTTAAAAATTAAATTTAGGAGATCCCATAGCTCAGAGTTCCTTAAGGTTGCAACATTTTCAATAAGGAAAAACCTAAAGAAGACAGAATCATGGGGATATTGTATTTTCTCCCTAGGTTTCAAAAAGAAGCTCAAAATATACATGATCCTCTACAGAACACTTTCCTTGGAATTTATAGTGCAGGACAATCTTTATTTTCCCCAACCTTTGTAAGCTAAACTTTATTTTTTTTCCATTGAGCAGGACAATCTTTGAATGAGTTGCTTGGGCATTTCAGAAGTTTATACTCTACTGTATGGTGATCAAAATGGGTGAATCTCCTCAATGAACTATTCTCTATAACAGACTGTAGCAGAGCATATTTGTCAAGGTACGAATTCTGGAGACAGACTCTGGCTTTGAATCATGGCTCTGACACTCACTAGTTGTATGACCTTACACAAGTTACTTAAGTTCTCTAAACCTTAGTTTCTACATCCATAAAATGGAGATCATTATAGAATGTAACTAATAGGGTGACTGTGATGAGTAAATGATATTATAAATGGAACCTAACAAAAAATAAATATTAATACTTAATAAAATGTAGTTTCTACAATGATGGTGATGGTGGTAGCGGAGGCGGTGATGAATATTACATCAAGTTGCTTGGGGATTTAAATTGCTACCTAAAACAAAGGACGACTAACATACATAATTCTTTTGAGTTATTCTACTTAGCATTTCCTTGTCATTCACTGAATATAACATTTAGGGACCTATACACAGAATCATACCAAACTAGATTCCTGTTTCCAAGAAAATGACTTTCTTAGACTTCTAGTTTGGACACCCATGACTGTGAAATTCCATATTTTTCACTTCATATCTTCCACAGCACAGGCTGAACTTCAAATAGCTGATGGTATATGGCACACCAAACCCTCCAAGAGGAAAAAAAAAAAAAGGTAAGACAACTTTCTCCACTCTCAATTTACGCAAGGGAAATGATGAAACATAAGCACATCATAAAAAACACCAGATCCACTGACCTGTACAGAATTGGTGAAGATGACTAAGTCCTCTGGGATAAAATACAATAATTTTGTTCAGTCCAAGGAGTAGGATTGTTATGATAAACCTTCTGGTTAGAACAAGGTTCCAGGTACAATGGGGCCTACAAGGATTTTTGGCTCTACTTAAAGCCTTCTTTGCTTTTTGGTCTCAACACTGGAATTCAATATTCTGAATTTCAGGTGTCTTCTCATCATATATCTTTTCAGTTTTTTCATCTGTCATCTCGAAATGGGATGGTGGAAGGGTTTAAAAAAAAAAAAGATTCCCAACACAAATAGGAAAAGGATATGCGTTCCCATAACATAGGTAATAAATGTAACTTGCTACACAGAGATGACTGGTACATAGAGCAAGAGACTCAGTCCCACTCCCAGTTGGAGGTATAAGCTTCCCTGACCTTCGAGTCTGCTTAAAGTACTCCACTATCAATGATACCACCCGATCTGGGTTGGTATTTATTCCCTTATACAAATCATCACTTGCCATTTTCAATACCATCCTGGGCTTTTTTAATCATTCTAGAGACTCTGGCTACATATCTGCCTGCCCACCTATAAGATTTTAAATAACTAGAAATAACTCAGTAAATGCCTGCATGCTTCCTGAAAAGATGAATAAATAAAAGGTTTATTTCTGAAACCCATTTTTCATGCGCACCCCCCTCCCAAGCAGGTCTAGGCTTTAAGACTCCCTAACATCTATATTTATAAATAGTTTCTCGGCCGGGTGTGGTGGCTCACGCCTGTAATCCTAGCACTCTGGGAGGCCGAGGCCAGAGGATCACTCAACCTCAGGAGTTCGAGACCAGCCTGAGCAAGAGCGAGACCCTGTCTCTACTAAAAATAGAAAGAAATTATCTGGACAACTAAAAATATGTGTATAGAAAAAATTACTCGGGCATGGTGGCATGTGCCTGTAGCCCCAGCTACTCGGGAGGCTGAGGCAGGAGGATTGCTTGAGCCCAGGAGTTTGAGGTTGCTGTGAGCTAGGCTGACACCAAAGCACTCTAGCCTGAGTGACAGAGCAAGACTCTGCCTTAAAAATAAATAAATAAATAAATAAATAGTTTTTCAAATTTTTAGCAAAGGAATTCTTTCTTCAAGCAATAGCTCACACTAAAACCCAACACATATAAAAAAGAGAGAAGTGGACATGCTGACTGAAATGAACTGAGAGGCCCAGAGTCTTGCCTTCTTGGCCACCTGTTTTGAACCCCGTACTACCCAAAGCTCCAGTGTAAGTTGATGGTTAAGAGCAACTGTCTAGACATACTGGAGAGTCTTGACTTTAACATTGACCTTAGATAATTTATTTAGAGTCTATTTGCCTCAGTTTCTCCATCTATAAAGTGGTACTCTGTGTGTGTGTGTGTGTATTGGGAGGAGACATACAGACTGGAACCATACTATACAAATATCTGTTATGCTATTATTAACTTTCTGAAACATGGGTCACAATGTGAACAAAGGGCTAAGATTATTTGGAGAGATGGTAGAAATGGAGAAAATGGGAGCCCATGAATTCAAACAGTCACTAATTAAATCTAGAATAAGAAGACGAGAAAAAAAAAAGATAAGAAGAGGAGGTAATCAAAGCCTAACTCACTTTTTTGCCTCAAGGTAGTTTGGCTCTGGAGAAAAAGAAAAAAAAGAAAAATTGTGGGTATCATGACAATCAGGTAGTACAATTATTAATACATGACTCACTAAATGAAAAAACTTGGGCATCAATGACTCAGTATGTGTCCAAATCTTTCAATGAGAGTGGCAATACTAGAGAAATACCAGCTGATACCATGATTGGCTTCACCGAGTTAACGGCTGAGGCAGTTCTGAGATTCAAATAGAAACCAAGACATGATGCTCAGGTTTAGTGACAACCCTTTAGGAAGACTTAAGAAAAACTACTGCATCTGGGAAAGATTATGCAAACTAAGTACTTTGCATTATGCTCATACATCATAACGCAGACTCACAGCTGTGAATGCACATCTGGACAGCATGGATGTGATTCAGCCAATCTCTAAGGGAACTATTATATCAAGGCAAGTGCCAGTTGAACATGTTTGAAGGCTACGAAACTTCCAATTTTAAGAAAAACAGCCCGTTTCAGACCACAGGATTATAAACCTACATGATATATCTTTCATAATTATTGCAACTTTGTCAGAGAAGACTTTTATATATATTGCAAAAAAAATCTACTATATTCTTTTGCATTCATTAAATGCTTGTGATCTTTTCTGTAGAGGTTAGACAATGTTAATAATTGCCCAACAATATAAGTACCCAACATGGCTCTTCCTTGTCATATTAAGTGGCCTTAGAAAAACTAGCTCTTGACATTTTCTTAGCTCATGTATACATATTTACTAGATTAAGTACAACAAAGTTACACCATCAACGGCCAGCGTCATCTTCAACAAAAGTCAAGGAGTATAAAGTTCTCTGGACTGGTCAGATCAACAACAATTTGAGGCACACAATGCTGTGAGATCTAAAGACATCATAGACTGTGATTAAAATAAAATGACATGTGTGACAAGGGGCCCATAGAAATTAGCCAGGGAATGAACCTTAAGGAACATCTAAGTTCAATCCTCTCAATTTTTTTAAACTCCTCATTTTATGGATGAATAAACTAAGGCCCCAAGAAGATAAACCATTTTCCCCATGTCATATACTTGATTACTGGTGGTGCCAAAGCAAAGATTTGGGTCTCTTGTTTCCCATATTACTACTTTTTCTACTATACCACAGTATGCTTAGCAACTCTGGTAGAAAAGAGGGAGAATGATCTTCTCGGTGGGGATCTGGAAAGGCTGTAATAGGAAAGCTAGACTTTGAAGATTGATAGGAATATGACAGGCAACGATGAATAAAGCAGCAAGCATAGCAAGGAGAAGGAAAAGCAGAAACAAAGGTGCATTACTGGGAAAGCATGCATCATTCTACAGACTTGAAAACGATACGGTTTAGCTAGAAACCTGCAGTTTCTCAACAAAGGTGCTATTGGCATTTCAGTTGGACAATTCAGAAACAGTAAGGGTCTGTTTCACTCAAGGCAAGATGCTTCACATCCCTTGCTCCAGATCACTAAATACCCATGTCGTCTGTCACTCATTGTGACAACCCAAAACACCCAAACAGAATTCCAAATGCCACCAATCCCAAGTTAGAATCACTGATCAGGGATACAGAGTGTCCAGGGAAAGAAGTTGTATTTGAGAAGGCTGAAAGAGCAGTTTGGGCCCAGATCAAAAAATCCCTTGAAGAAGTTGAAACCTTTTTAAATAGGCTATAGGGAATCACTGAATGTTTCTGTAGAGGAGAGGCATCATTTAATATATACTTCGGGAAGGAT
>RJWJ010046831.1:0-11168 GCA_004363605.1 Indri indri
TGTCTCCATTTTGATTTTGACAACTTTCACAGTATCAGACTTCCTACAGAAGAGAAAAGCCATGGACCAGTGAGGTGACTGCTAGAAATAACATGGCTAATTAGTGGATTATCATTTACTGCCTCCGCCTGGAACACAGCCAGGTGAGCAAAAGTTTAGCAAATGGTTCTGGACTGGGTGGAGGGGGACTCCATGAACTGTAGAGTTTGCTGATTTCTATGGCAAACTCCCCAAATGACAATTTCAACCAAGGAGAAGTTAACCTGCTTTCAAAATTTCTGAAAATTTAACAATTGGCTCTTATGAGCCAGTAACAGCCAGCTTCAGTACACCAACTACCATAACCCAAAGCGCCCAATTCCACTTACTGTAGGTCCAAACTCATAGCCTTTCTCAAGATCCAGCCTAAATGCCAAGCACAGTGCCTGGCTGGCACTCACCAAGTATCTGTTCAAGAAATCGAATGCATGGAATGCCACCAGTTCAAAGGGACCCTGCCCATTCGCCACTGTTCTCCCTGACAGCAAGAATTAAGTTTTGCCTTCCTTGATCTTAAAGAGCATTTCTTTTATGTAATTTTTTTCTACCTCTTTTGACAGCTCTAGGTTTTTCAACATTTATTCAACACTTACTTATTTGGTACATATTTCATCTCCCTAGCTAGATACTAAACTCCTTGAGGGTAGGAATCACATCTTATTCATCTTTGTGTTCCTGAAGGATCCTTGCCTGTGCCTTGCACAAAATCAGCACTCAATATAAGTTGCATGAATGAAAATTCTGATGAATCAAGATCGCCCTGGGCTACTTATGGATTGAAAATAACTCAGTGCTGCTCTGCCCAAAATAAGAAACTTGGAAATGTTAATGATTTAAGCTACTATGTGCCTACAGGAAAAACAAACACACGTTGCCTGTCCTGAAGAAATTGCATCCCTTACCAGAGCAAAGTTGCAGAAGGTGCTTTTATTAAGTAAAATTAACCCTGGGGGTGGGGTTACTGTATGGTGAGAGGGAACCATGTAGTTGCTCCACTCTCTGCTCTGTTGGCTGTTGCATTTCTATCCTTATCTCTCATGAGTGCCCCTCCCTTAGCTACTACCTGTTTCTGGCATCATAACAAGATTAGGCAATAGTTTGAGCAGACATTGGCTGGAACACTGGTTCTGATGCGTCTGGTCCAGAAATGCAGACCAGCGTTTTGGCTGGAATAGACTTGTGAAAACTTAAAGTTTTCTATGTTAATAGTAAGCATCGCATAAGAATACTTTTGCACTAACATCTTCAAATTTAGTGTCTCCAACATGAAGTATATTCATTAGTATTCGGGACATGATTTTTGGATAAAGAGAAGTAAAGGAATAATGATGCTATGTTTCAAAAAAACGTTAAAATATTAAATGGTTGTAAGTGAAGTATTGTTTGCAGACAGGCAAACCAATACAGCGCAATTGGTATCAAAAGATTCCTGCTGGCACAGTTTATCTGTGGATATCCAAGTAATTTATTTTAATGTTCAAAACAGAACCTAGTAGAATTATATTCTTTCCTCCTTGTTTTGATTTAAACTCCAATTTTTCCTTAGAAAATGCTCTTTTTTGGAAATCATGGTATGCAATACTTTATTTTTGCTTATTTTTTAACATTCTTTCTCTTCATATCACAAGGTATGATATAAAGTCTCCATTTAATCTCCGTAGTTCATCTTATTTCAAAATCTATAGAAGAAACACTTTGCGGTGTTATAAAGATCATGCCATAGAATTCCTTCTGTCTACCTACTTGCTCATGTAAGAATATGTTATCAACCTGCATTTACTGCATCTTTGACAGCGGGTGTTCCATTGTTATCTACCACTCTATTCCACGGAGTCGGATCTACACTAAATGCAAGGCTGTGGTATGGAAACAGAAGGTGTTTCAACTTTTGAAATCTTTGGAGGGATTGATAGCGGTGTTGGCATGAAGTCTGTGTGAGTGAGAAAAAGCATAAAGCACGTATGGAGACTTGGTACAAAAGACAGGTTTTTTTTTGCTTGTTCATATGTCTCTCTCAAACCCACAGCTTTGGTGAGAGTTCATAAGGAAAAATGGTAACAATGTATGGATGCTTTTTGCATTCAAAGGACATCCACATATGTTGAAAAACTTAAGTGAGTTTAATTTCTGGGTTACTCAAATTGGTTAAATGCATTAAGTGAAATGATGCTAACCGTACCCTTTGTCAATGCTGTGAATGCTGTATAGTAGTGTCTTGTTTCTGATACATAAATGGGATAATGTGAACTGATGCTGATGGTTATGTCTGAGAATATTGACTGAGTCTATGGAAGTTTTGAAGCAGAGTTCACCAGTGAGTACAGCATGTGTCTCAAAGAAGGGAGGAAGTTTTCCACGTGAATGCTGTTTGTGGCAGGTCTGAGTTTTGGACTTTGATGCTTTTTAGGCAGCTGCTAATGCTGAAAAGTCCTCAACAAAACTTTTTTTAAAGAAAGATTCAAGTCAAATTGGTATTAACTGATCAACATTTATGTGCATATACTAGTAATATTCATTGGGTATCGGGCAGGTGCGGGGAGATGTGTGTATTCACACCTAATGGGGGCAGTGCGCACCGTCTGGGGGATGGACACACTTTTAGCTCTCACTCGGGCGGGGCAAAGGCAATATATGTAACCTAAACATTTGTACCCCCGTAACATTCTGAAAAAAAATAGACTACATATTTAATATCCGTTAGTTTAACTTCTAATAAACGTTGGATACATATTTGGCATTTAAAAAAAAAAAGACTAGAAGCTGAGATTCAGAAAGGTTAGGAAGCTTGTCCAATGTCACTCAACTGGTAAGTAGCAGGGATAGGACAATGTCTCAAGCCACTGTGACACCAAATTAACAATCCTGTGAACCCTGTCCTCCCATACCATATATGTAGGCTAGCTGGGGTTTTTTTCTCTGCTTCATCTGTGGTCTCCTCATTTTTTCCATTTTGAAGCTATTCTCTAATTGCTCCATGTGCTTTTATGGGGTATATCAATTAAGGAGTCTTGCTTAACAAGCTACAGCAAAGGCACATGGCATAGGCTGGCTAATCAGAACATCCCACCAGCGTGAGCACAGCAATTGGACCTTGAATGGACATATATATATTGGCCCAATGAGACCAAACAGTTATTTTGAAGGGACTGACATTACTGATAGAAGAAAGAGAGTACCTTATTGCTATAGTTTGAATATTTGTCCCCTCCAAAAATCACATTGAAATTTAATTGCCATTGTATCAATACAGAGAAATTTAAGAGTGAGAACTTTAAGAAGTGATTGAGCCATGAAGGTGGGATTGGTACTATTACAAAAGGGTAAGTTAGGCTCCCCTCTTGCCCTCTCTCTTGCTCTCTCACCTTCCACCGCATGATGATGCAGCAAGAAGGCCCTCACCAGATGCTGGCACCTTGATATTAGACTTAACAGCCTCCAGAACTGTGAGCTAATAAATTTCTGTTCATTATAAATTACCCAGTATCAAGTATTCTGTTACAGAAGCACAAACTGGACTAAGACAATTACCTTCTGAAATTATGACCTGTAAATAATACTAAACAACATAGAATTTCTAGGTGCCATTTTTCTATTCTGGAGAGATCTTGCTGAGGATGGAGATAATACAAAGGAAAGAAAAACAGGAAGAAGATTTAAGGAAGCTGACTATATCAATTGAACCTCTGGATCCAACTATACCTGAAGCTGGTAAAGTCCTAAAGTGTCAGGTTATTGGAGCTAAAAATGTTCCTGCATTGCTCAAGCTTATTTGCCAATTTATAACAGATTATTCCAATCTTCACTTCTGCATTGAATACCTCTTGTGCCCTGCTGCATATCCTCTGTGCCAAGACTTTACTGTGCCCATCAGTTCCATGCAATTAAAAACTCAAAGCATCCAGAGAGAAGGTTAAAAACTCAAAGCATCTACTCCATGGATCTCTCACTTAATGTTCTGGATTTTTCTAACTCTCTGAGAGAGAGCTTTTGGGAACCACTATGTACCAATCTAAAAAATACAAGGAGTTCCCATCCCTTGTACAAATACAGAAACACAAGGAGTTCCCATCCCATTGGGCAACTCTTGAGCAATTCAACACTGGAACTCATAGATAAATGCTTTCCTTTTCCATCCCTCGGGCAGTCAGTTCAGAGACATATTCTTCAAAATTCCTCAGAAGCCCCAGATAGGTCCAGCCCCAGCTGCCCAGTGAGGGTCAGCTAGATAGTGCATCTGATATTGGTTCCCCTCCTTCCTTAGCATTACTCCCAAAGTAAACTACCTTGGTGCAAGTTGTTTCAGGATCTCCTTTTCTTAGAGGAGCCCAGACTCTACAGCCTCTTAGTGGTATTGAATAAGTCTCATATCCCTTCTTGGGACTCCTTCCTCCTCATTCATGAGCTTCTCTTTTCCATTTGGCTCTTAAACACTGTTTCCTGGGACTCGGTGCTCCATCATATGTACTCTAGAGAGATCATCCACACCAGCATCTTCACCAGCCACTCATAATCATTCCTAAATCTCCACCCTGAACCCAGACCCCTATGAATGCATGAGCAAAGGTGTCTCCTAACCCTCAGAGAAAAGAATAGATAAGACTATTCCCTGTTTAAGTTTTGTTTTGCTTTGTGCTAATTTGGTGCCTAGCATTGAACGAGTAACACAGACTTGCTGGCCAGTTAGATGAATGCACCTCATTCGTCTTGCTTCCCGGATCCCTATACCTTAAGGGGACCTTATACTGCACAATTGTGCAATTTCTGAAGAGGTGTAATAGTATACTCCCTTCACCTCTACAAATATCATTTTATTTTTAGAAAGTTGAGAATTAATTTTTATGCTGTCCTCTAGGAATTGTAAAAGGGCAAAGACTTTCAACAATCATTTTTAGTGGCAATGGTATTTGTATTTCGTTGATGAAGGAAGCAGGGAATGTGGAGGAGGGGAAGTACATTGAAATTTTTGCTGCTGTACCTGTGGGCACCACCTACTTACCTTAACCCCTGCTGTTTCCCTGAGTCACTGGCCAGGTGTAGGTTTTGGTTCTTGATCGATTTGTAAGGCCCCTGGATGCTGGGATCCTGGAACTCCTATAAATTATATACAACATGATAGAAAGTTTAAGTTCAAGATTCTGAAAAAATTACAAATGACTAGGAAAATGCAATTGAGCCCACAGCTAGTTATTTTCAATGACCTATAAATATAGAGCCCTGCCCACCAACTCTGTTCTCCACAGCCTCAACACTCATTCAGCTTCCCAGGGAGAAAATGCACTGGAGACCAACTGAGCAGCCCATCCCTCAGACAGTGGCAAGGCGTATATTTATGCATCTTCCCAACGATGCTTTTTTCCTGCTCACAAGGCGCTAGTTCCTGAACTCAATCACATTATAACCAATTGCTGTTTGAATAATGCAAATTCAAACCATGTTCTATAATTAATACATTGTGTTCTATCCAATTTGCATTATAAATTGTAGGAACAATGTCTATAATTGCCTTTCTCCATGGCTAAGCTTATTAGAAACCTGCCTCAGACAGAAAGTGCCCTAAGTGAGAAGAAGTTGTGACACATGTCCTGTCATGTTCTTTGGGCTGCCTCTCCTATGGCTGTTTAGAAGTTAACAGATCCTGGATCCTAAATTAAACTCTCTCTCTAACCAAAGGTCTTAGTATTGAGCAACTAAGTGCAGTGCAGTGGGGAACTGATTGGAGCTGACTACACTTGGATGCTCTAACTTCCCTTCCTAGAACTTGGGGTTGAATTTAGAGAGAGGATTTGGTCCTGCCTCATAATGAAGCATACATCTGACTCAAGTAGATCTTACAAAAGCATCAGGTGAGCAAGAAACAGGTGATCTCAAGTGGTTTTCTTTGGGCTTCATTTTACATGGCATACAGGTAAAGACTATCATGTACTCTATTTTATCACCTACAAGTGGTACGCAGGACAGTTTCATCTTAGGTTGGTTCTTTCCCTCTAGCGGCAGAGCCACCAGGATGAATAAAGGGCCCCAGTGCACAAGTCTGATTTCCATTCCCTAGTGACTGTCAAGTGTCACTCTCACCAACTCTCAAGCATATCCCCATCACCCAGAGGTACTTGACACCCTCCCTGGCCCCTGTTTCTATGGTCCTGTAATACAGGACCCAGGCTTCTCTCATCTGCCCAACCTCAGCCACTCTCCCAATGGATGTTGTCTGATGTTCAGGGCTCTTGGACTGACCTAACAGAACTGGCAAGACAGTGCCATCTCTCTCTCTGCCTGCTGCCTCCTAGAATCATAGTCCTGCTCAGGTCTTCTCAAGGTAAGAGCAATCACCCCCATTTGTTCGCTGTGACGTTGGCTTCAGGCATAGCCATAATTTTCTTTCTTTTCTGTATATAAAGAAACTTCCTGGATAGCCCTTTCAAAGTGATCAAGTTGGGTTGCTCTCTTATTCCAAAGACATTTTTTAAAAGATGATTTTCACTACTTTTTGAACATATGATTTTGAAAGTCTGGTAGCTCATCTTGAGGAGAAATAATTTAGAAAGCAGTGATTTTAAGTGTAACTGCAAAGATAAGTGGCTCTTCCAGGGGGGGTTTCAGACAGTGAGGCAAGAACAGAATTAAGAGGAGAACTGAAGCACAAAGCAATGGTCTCTACTTGGGGTCTGCAGACTGAAAACCCTTATGCTTGCAACCAGTCAACAGCCAGTAAAGGAACATTCCTTGTGTCTATGATTTTTAAAGGATTATTCTTGGTACAAGGGATACAATGAACAAGACACAGCCCCTTCCCTTAAGAACCTTATAGAGGAGTAAGTTTGATGAGCTCTAGAAATAAAGATTAGGCTAATGGAATACCTGTGGCTTATGGGAAACCTTAACAGAAAGTATTAAGGTGATGGTGGAACTAAAATGTGGAGGAGCTTTGATAGGGATTGCGTTAATTCCGTAGATCACTTTAGGTAGTATGGACATTTTAACGATGTTGATTCTACCAATCCATGAGCAAGGTAGATTTTTCCATCTGTTTTCATCATCATTCTTTACAGATCTAGAAACAATAATTCTATGCTTTGTATGGAACCAGAGAAGACCTGTATAGCCAAAGCAATCTTAAGTAAAAAGAACAAACTGGGAGGTGTCAGTCTACCACACTTCAAGCTTTACTACAAGGCTATAGTAACTAAAACAGCATGGTACTGGCACAAGAACAGAGATATAGACTTTTGGAACAGGACTGAGAATCCAGAGATGAAACCATCTGCATATGGTAATCTAATCTTTGACAAAGCAGACAAAAATATACACTGGGGAAAAGAATCTCTTTTCAATAAATGGTGCTGGGAAAACTGGATAGCTATATGCAGAAGATTGAAACTGGATCCCCACCTCTCGCCTCTCACAAAAATCAATTCTAGATGGATAACAGACTTAAACCTAAGGCATGAAACCTTAAGAATCCTAGAAGAAGATGTAGGGAAGACCCTTTCAGACATCAGCCTAGGCAAAGATTTTTTGAAGAAGACCCCCAAAGTAATCACAGCAGCAACAAAAATAAATAAATGGGACCTGATCAAATTAAAAAGATTTTGCACAGTCAAGGAAACTATCATTAGAGTGAATAGACAGCCTATAGAATGGGAGAAAATATTTGCTCTCTACACATCTGATAAAGGGCTGATAATAAGAATCTATCTAGAACTTTAAAAAAATCAACAAGAAAAAATCAAACAACCCCGTCAATAAATGGGCAAAGAACATGAACAGAAACTTTTCAAAAGAAGACAGAATAATGGACAGCAAACACATAAAAAAAATGCTCAACATCTCTAATCATTAGAGAAAAGCAAATCAAAACCACAATGAGGTATCACCTAACCCCAGTGAGATTGGCCTCTATCAAAAAACCCCAAAACAACAAATGCTGACGAGGATGTGGAGAGACAGGAACACTCTTACCCTGCCGGTGGGACTGCAAATTAGTGCGACCTCTGTGGAAAAGAATTTGAAGACACCTCAAAGAACTCAAAATAGAAATACCATTCAATCCAGCAATAGCACCATTAGGCATCTACCCAAAGGAACAAAAGACATTCTATTAATAAAGACATCTGCACCCGAATGTTTATGGCAGCACAATTCACTATTACGAGGATGTGGAAAAAACCCAAGTGCCCATCAATTCATGAGTGGATTATTAAAATTTGGCATATGTATACAATGGAATATTACTCAATTATAAGAAACAACAGTGATCTAGCACCTCTTATATTTTCCTGGATAGAGCTTGAGCCCATCTTCTGAAGTGAGGTATCACAAGAACAGAAGAATAGGCTCTACATGTGTATTCACCATCAAATTGGCACTAACTGATCAACACTATGGTGCTCACATGGTAGT
The DNA here is from genome assembly GCA_004363605.1 of Indri indri. NCBI lineage: Eukaryota > Metazoa > Chordata > Mammalia > Primates > Indriidae > Indri > Indri indri. The sequence continues at coordinate 8,437 of RJWJ010046831.1, forward strand.
AATATTCTCGAGGGATTAGGGCATTGGGGCGGGGGTGGGTAAATTCACAACTAATGGACATGGTGAGCATTGTAGTGGGGAAAAGGCACACCCCAAATCATGGTTTGGGTGTGGCAAAGTCATAACATGTAACCAAAATGTTTGTACCCCCATAATATCCTGAAATAAATAAAAATAAATAAAATAAAAATAAAATGTGGAGGAGCTAAGTGAATGGGCAGTAGAAAATTGCACTTTCACAGAGTTCTGGTGGCACAAATGCCTCTAACTCCAATCACTATGCCACATGCACCTTTGCTTTTCAAACTAGAAATGAGAGGGAGAATTCTCTCAAGGGAACAGTGATGTGCCAAGGGTATCTGAAGCCACAGAACATCTTCTTGCAGCATCCATTTTATACAAAGAGTTTAGGTGGCAATGTGTAAATTTACATGCATTACTGTGTAGAAAGCAAAATTCTCTTAATTTTAAAAACATAATATCAGCCTTCAGAGAAACTCTGTGTTTGTTTTCAGAAGATTGCCTCACACTTTTCCCTGAAGCTACAAGTTATTGTCATCTGCCCTTATAAGTCTAGGAGTGAGAAGGTTTTTGAGTACTTACTTTCTAGCTTCGCAATGATACTACAGGCTTTTCCTGTGTGTAAAACAATACATTTTTTCTCTCAGCTTTATTGAGGTATGATTGACAAATAAAATTGTATAAATTTAAGGTGTAAAATGTTATGATTTATGTTGTGAAATTACCACCACAATCAAGCTAGTTAACACATCTGTCAACTCAGTTACCTTTGTTTTAATGTGTAGTGAGAACATTTATGATCTACTTTTAGCAAATTTTGAAGTATACTACACAATATTGTTTACTAGTTATCATGCTGTACATTAGGTCCCCAGAACTGACTCATCCTGCATGACTAAAACTTTGTACCCTTCGACCAACATCTACCCATTTCCCTACCCCTGGCAATCACCATTCTTTGTTTCTATGAGTTCAACTTTCTAAAATCCCACATATAAGTGAGATCATACAGTATTTGTCTTTTTCTGACTTATTTCACTTAGCACAATGCCTTCAAGATTTATCCATGTTGCCCCAAATGGCAGGATTTTCATTTTTATGACTGAAAAATATTCCCTTGTATATATATACTGTGATTTCTTTATCCATTAATCCATCCACACAAACACTTAGATTGTTTCTATGTCTTGGCTATTGTGATTAATGCAGAAATGAACGTGAGAGTGCAGATATCTCTTGAGATAGTGATTTTGTTCTTTTTAGACATCTACTCAGAAGTGGGAATGCTAGATCACATGGTCCTTCTATTTTTATTGTTTTGAGAAACCTCCATACTGTTTTCCATAACAGCTGTACTAATTTACACTCCCACCAATGGCGCAACACTTGTTATTGCCTGTCTTTTCGATAATAGCCATCCTAACAGTTGTGAAGTGATATATCACAGTGGTTTTGATTTGCAGTTTCCTAATCGTCAGTGGTGTTGAGCACCTTTTTATGTACTTGTTGGCCATTTGTGTGTCTTCTTCGGAAAAACACCGATTCAGGTCCTTTGTCCATTTTTTAATCAGATTATTCAGTCTTTTTTCCTATTGAGTTGTATGAGTTCCTTACATAGAGTCAAATGCCACATAATAACATTTAGGGCAATGACAGACCACATATACAACTGTGTACTGTATTTTTTCTGTACCTTTTCTATGTTCAGGTATATTTAGATACACAAATATTTACCATTGTGTTACAATTGCCTACGGTGTTCAGTACAGTAACATACTGTACAAATTTGTAGCCTGGGAGCAATAGGCTCTACCATATAGCCTAGGTGTGTAGTGGGCTATCTAGGTTTGTGTAAGTACACTATATGATGTTTGCATAATGATGAAATAGCCTAACGGTGCATTTCTCAGAATATATTTCTGTTCTTAAGCAATGCATGACTGCATTTCAGATATTAACCTTTTATCAGAAGTATGGTTTGCAATTTTCTCCTCTTCCATAGGTTACCTTTTCATTTTGTTGATTGTTTCCTTTGCTCCTTTGCTGTGCAGAAACTTTTTAGTTTGATGTAGTTCAACTTATTTTTGCTTTTGTTGTTTGTACTTTTGGTATCACATTTTTTAAAAAAATATTTCCAACACTAATGGCAAGGAGCTTTCTCCTGTGTTTTCTTCTAGCAATTTTACCATTTCAGGGCTTATATTTTTAAGTCGTCAATCCATTTTGAGTTACTTTTTGTAAATGCTGCAATATGAGGTCGAGTTTCATTCTTTTGCATGTGAGTATCTAGTTTTCCCAACACCATTTATTGAAGAGACTATCCTTTCCCCATTGTGTATTCTTGGCACCCTTGTCAAATATTAGTTGACTCTCTCTATATGTATGTTTATTTGGGAGTTCTCAATTTCATTCTTTTGATCTGTGTGTCTGCTTTATGCTACTACCATACTGTTTTGATTACTGAAGCTTTGTAATATGATTTGAAATCAGAAAGTATGGTAAAAAGTAATCTTTTTACTCAAGATTACTCCGGCTATTCAGAGTCTTAAATTTGCACTCTTTGTTCCGTAAAGTTCTATGGGTTTTATCAAATCAGTACTTTTATTTATCCACCATTGCAATGTCATGAAGAATAGTTTCACCACCCTAAAAAAACAAAAAAAAATCCCTTGTGCTTTCTCTATTCAATCTTCCTCCTTGCCCATATTCCT
>RJWJ010046832.1:0-11199 GCA_004363605.1 Indri indri
CCACCCACCCTTCCACCATCACACCCAGCTCCTGCGCGTGCTTCCCCTGTGTGAGAAATGGGCCTCTTTGGGCTTCCACCTGGGCCTGGTCCTTCCCTCGGGGGTGCTGGGAGTTTCCGCAGGGAGAGAGGCAATCCTGCCTTAGTCTGGCACCTGGACACACCCCCTGTGTCACCCCTAAGCCACACGCCCAAGCCCACCAGCCCGCCCATCAGCCTCTCTTGTGCCCGGGAAGCTGCCTGTGGCCTTGTGAGGGTAACGGGGTTTATCAACAGGCCAGAGGGGTGATGCGTGTTAGAGCACTTAATACCGAAGGACTTCGCGCAGAAGCCCAGATTTGATTTAGCCGATGAACTCAATTGCCGGCCTGATTGTGTTCCAGGAGGAGCGGCGGCCAGCATCTATCCACATTACCCCGGGAAAGCCAGGCTGTGGCAGGCGAAGAGGCCACCCGGACCGCCCCTCCGTCCCTGCAGCTCTGTTCTGAGTCCCTCCACTTGGGGGTCGCAAGCCTTGATTGGCGGCGGCCTTTCGACACTGACAGTCTCACGTTCCCCGACATCCAATTGCCTTCCTCCCTCCGTGCCCGAGGCTGGCCCACCCCCCTGGAGGTCCGGTTTGTTACCGGGTTCCTCTCACCACGATCCCCAAATACGGGTGTCCTCTGGTCACCTGTCACCTCTCGGTCCAGCTGGCCTCCGTGGGCTGCTCTCCCGGCCGTTCCTTGCTTCTCCAGCTCCTGCCAGTCCTGCCACACTGCTCGGACGAGGTCTCGCCCTCGGTCCCCCAGGGGAGACCTAAGACCCCAGGAAATGGGCCTCTTTGGGCTTCCGCCTGGCCTGGGCCATCCCTCGGGGGCGTTGGGAGTTCCCACAGGGAGAGGCCACTGTGTCTCATCACAGCTTGACTCTGGCTGGGGACTGGAGAAGGGGATTCCCACGCGGAACAGGAAGACGTCCAAGGACGGCCACTAGCATCACTGGCCTGGAGGCCCGTCCACTGGCCGCGGCCACCCACTGGCTGCAGAGCGGAGCCCCCGGCCTCCACCCTCACTGTCTCCAGCCCCCAGCCCCGGATGTGTGGCCCCTCAAGAAGGAAGTGTCCTTGGTGACGTCAGCCTTCCCTGTCACCCTGCAGAGCGTGACACCCTCACATGCTGACATCTCCAGGCCACTGTGAGATTTGGGATTCGCTTTGGGTTACTTTGCCCGTAACCCAAAGGCACATGAAAATGTTTTTCCCAAAACAAAAGAACAGTCTTTACCCAAAGATAAATGCTCTTCTGGCAAGAGAAATAGGAAAGCAGTGCCGGGCGCGTGCGAACCGTGATCTAACTTCAGCCTCCAGGGATCAGGACGGCGCAGGCCCAGGCGCCGGCGCCCCACGTGTAACAATGCGTGGATGCGTGTGGTTCGTCACCGAGAACCCCCGTGGTCCCACAAGGAGGTACTTTGTGAGGAGGTGGGGGCTGGGTCTCCCCGCGCCCCACCTGTGCACCCCATTTCAGGGGGATCTCTGGGACTGCTCTGAGTCCCCGAGGGCTTGGCCTTTGAGGGCAGCCAGCCCTGGGGCCCCGCCCCCCGCCCAGCTCCGCCACCATCTCAGCTCACCCAAACTCACCGCTTCCTCAGCGTCCCCCAAGGAGTGGATGACATCACTCTTTCCGGCAGCCAGGCATTGACCTACATTCCACCCGCCCTGTCTGGGAGACTCTCCAAACACCCCGCGCCTCTCCCCCTGGGAGGAGGGAAGGGCCCAGCTCACGATTTTTGTGGAGTGGCGGTGCCAGGCCCTGGTCCAGATGGTGCCCCTGCCGGCAGCTCCCGGGCACTGCCTGCCCCTCCCTGCGGCTGTTGGCCCCCGGCTGGGCTGGCCACGTTTCCCGAGAACTCAGGGTTGTCTGGGACGGGCCTTCTCCTGGAGGCGAGGCCCAGAGCTGCCTCCCAGCAGGTGTGGCCTCTGGGGCTCATTATGGATTCTCCAAGGTCAAGGGACACCTTAGCTGAGCAGGCGCCGCAGCCCTCTGTCCTCGTCCTCACAGGCAGCAGGGCCGGCCTCAGCAGGGCCGGCCTCAGCAGGGCAGTGAGCGCCCCCGCGCCAGGCCAGGGCGGGGCAGAGGGGTGCGGCTCAGCCACGCGGGGAGCAGGGTGGCAGGGTGCCGCCAGATGAAATACAGGGGCCCCGTTAAATTTGAACTTCAGGTAAAGAAAGAATTTTTTTTTTCACTGTAGGTATGTCCCATGAAATATCTGGACATAATTTGGTGTTTATCTAAAATTCAAATTTAACCAAGTGTCCCGTGTTTTTATTTGGTAAATCTGGCAACTGTAGTGGCAGCGGCCTCAGTGGGGATGCGAGTCCAGGAGGCCACTGGGTATGTTCCCCCTTGTCGGGGACCCCAGGGCCCTCGAAAACAGTCACGTCTGCTTTGGGGAGCAGCTGGCTGCTGAGAAAGGCCCTGGGCAGGTGTGGCGGGACAGCATGGATGGGCTCCCGGGGTCTGCAGGTGAGGCCAGTCTTTGCTCCTAGGAGCCCTCGCACTCCCACCTCCGTCCCTCCCTCTGTCGCTTCTTGGCCATTAACAATGGCGACCATGGTAATAGCTGGTGTTTACGGAGGGTTCACTCTGCGCCAGACCCTGTGCCGAGCACTGGTGGTGCCAGCTCAGCTCCTCGTCTCGACAGCCCTGTCGTGTGGGAACACCTGCTTCCCAGCTTCACAGCCCACTGGCCGAGTCCCTGGGGCTGGTCACCTGCCCAGGTTGCCGGTCACCTGCGCAGCATTAGGCGGCAGAGGTCTGAGCCCAACTGTCCGGCCGCTGCATGACACGACGTTCCAGCCCGGCTCTGACGCTAACTGGCCTTTAACTGAGCGGCCGCGTCATCCCCTCCCGCGCTGCCTGCCTTTCTTCCCTTCCGTAGATGCTGAGAGCCTACGGTGTGCCAGGCAGTGTGTTAGGCATTTAGGGAAAATCAAAGAAGGTTGGAAATCTAAGTATAATTCACCGTTGCCAGTTGGTAACTAAGAGGTCTGAGACCCAGAGAAGTGACTTGCTCAAGGTCGCCTCGCAAATCAGCAGCAGGGCCTGGGCCAGACTCTGGCTGCTGACTCAGCATCTCCCTCCCGCTGTGTCCCCCACACTCAGCGTGTTTCCTGCAGAGCCCTCGTTCCTGCCACCTCTGCAGCCAGGACTGTGTGAGGGGTGGGGCTGGGGCGGGAGCAGCAGGTCCCAGAGGAGGAAGCTGTTCCTGGCCCGAGGCAGGCCTTGCGGGCCGGCCAGCTCCGCCCTGCCGCTGTGCTCATTATTAAATAACGCTTTCTGATGGCTGGGCCGGAGAGTGCTGTGTAGCCGGATCGGGTGGCTCAGGTGATGGTTTTCCAGTGAGATTGATGGTTCTCGAAGGTCAAATTCAGAAAGTGATTCCTCGGGAAAGTCAATCCCGTGGATGAGGGGGGGCCGTGTGGGCTGGAGGCACTGCAGGGACCTGGACCAGCCTCCCAGCTGTGGCCAGGAGGAACCAGCGTGGGGCCACAGCAGGGGCTCTTTGTCCTGTGGCTGCATTTCCCTGGCAAGGCCTCAGAACTGGTTAGCACAGCTGTGGGCGGCAGGCGGTGGGGCGGGGATCCGGCTCCGTGGCCCTTTTCCTGGCCTTCCTCCTCCTGGGATGGCTGGACACGAAGCCAGCACGGAGGGAGACCCCACGCTCATGCCAGACGGCCCTGGGTGTAAAGCCAGCTTCCTCCACCCGGAGACCCGGGGTGGTTGTTGGCACTTGACCCCGCTGAGTCCTGCATTCTCCCACCCAAGTACTAACCAGGCCGGCCCCGCGTAGCTCCCAAGATCAGACGGGATCCGGCGTGTTCGGGGTGGTGCAGGCTGGTACAGCCGTAGACTGAGTCCTGCATTCTCACCTGTCCAGTGGGACGAGTGGTGCCCTGCAGGTTTTCATGAGGATTTGGTTAACGATGCGTGGGGCCTGTGGGTGCACGGGCGCTCACACATTATTTATACATGCTTGCTTATTTATTTTATTCACTTCATCTGCCAAGGGCCTTCTGGAATAGGGAGGAGAAATCACAGGACAGAGGCCTGAGGGAGGGAGGGGAAGGCCGTGCCTGTGTTTGGGGGATCGTGGGCTGTTCGCACTTTCGGGAGCCTGCGTCTGTCTGAGAACTAGCGCACAGGGACTCCGGGCCTCTGCCCGGCTGCCTGCTCGAGACCCTTCCTAAAGTGAGGTTCACCAGCTGTGTGGCCTTGGACAACTTGCTTAACTTCTCTGTGCCTCATTTCCTTGTCTGTGCAATGGAGGTGGTCGTAATATACTCTTCAATAAGGTCCTCGTGAGGAATTGATACCTTTATTCGGGGGAAAGCTCTCAAGGTCCCTGGCTCTGGGAGCTCATAGGATGAGAAGGGAATTAACATTTACTGGGCACTGACATGCCTTGTGCGAGCGCTTTGCTGACAGTCTCTCGGTCTTTCGACGACTCTTGGAGGCAGGCGTTACTGCTGTGCCCATTTTACGACTAGGAAATTGAGGCCAAGGGAAATTCAGCAACTTTCCTAAGGTCACGCAGTAAGTGACAGAACATCCCAGGCAAGCGGGACGACGGGGACAGGGCTACCACCCCACAGTCACCGGGAAAGGCCAGGCGAGGGCCGCAAAGCCCGGGGGGCACCTGCTGTGGCAGGGGCTTTTGTTTCACCCCAACCCCGGGTGAGGGGGCAGGTGACATGGCAGGCACAGTCCGTGTGTCCGTTCACTCGTCCTCTCATTCACAAATGCCCAGCGTCACTGGGGTTTATGCCAGCCCGCAGCGGATTATTGCTCCCCACTCTTCAGGTGAGAAAACTGCCGCTCTCGTGGGTTAAGAACCTGGGCCAGGCCACACAGCCATGTGCACCCGGGGCGGGCAGGACCCCGGCCCCCGCTGCTCGGCTCCCTTCACTGCCCCAGGCCTCAGTTTCCCCATCTGCCAATGGAGATAGCCACGACTATCACTGGCAGGACCGCCGTGAAGGGCGGATGCGCCGACTCACGAGGAGCGCTCAGAGCAGCGCCTCGTGCAAAGCGAGCGCCCAGGGTCGCCGTCTGTACCCAGGAGCCTTTCTTTGAGGTACGACGCGATAGGTTTGTGCGAACAGTAAGAACTCCGAAGGTTTGCAGGAGAGATGTGGCAATAGAGCCCTGTTTCCTGGCCGCAGCCGGGCAGCACCGATCCCCACCTCCCGCTCATTCATTTGCTGCGGCTTCGCTGAGATGCGACTCACATCTGCGTCCTCCACCCATGTAAAGTTCGTGACTCGGCGGCTCGCGGGATGGTCACAGAGTTGGGCAGCCGTCACCACAGTCAAGTTTAGGACACTTTCATCACCCTAAAAAGACACCCTGTCCTCTTAGCCATCACCCTCAACCCCGTCCCCGTCAGCCGTGCTCTCTCTGTCTGTGGATCGGCCTGTCCTGGACGCTTGGTGCACAGGGAGTACACAGTATGTCACTTCTTGTGACTGGCTTCTCTCCCTTAGCATGATGTTTCCAAGATCCACCCATGTTGCAGCGTGTGTCCGTATTTTATTTCTTTTTATAGCTAAATAGTATTCCATTGTCTGTATAGGCCACATTTTGTTTATCTGTTGATAGATATTTGGGTTGTTTCTGCCTTTTGACTAGTAACAGTGCTGCTATGAACATTTGTGTGCCAGTTTTTGTGCAGACATGTGCTTTTGTTTCTCGTGGCTATAGACCAGGGGTAGAATTGCTGGGTAACTCTACGTTTCAGCTTCTGCCAGACCACTTTCCAAAGCCGGTACACCGTTTCCATTCCCACCAGCACTGTACCAGGGCTCCAGCTTCTCCACGTCCTCGCCGACACTTGCTATTATCTGTCTTTTTCACTGTAGCCATCCTAGTAGGAGGGAAGTGCTATCTCACTGTGGTTTGATCTGCATTTCCCTGGCAGCTAATGAGGTCGCGCATTTTTCATGTGCTGGTTGGTCCTGTGCATGTCTTCTTTGGAGAAATGTCTATGCAGGTCCTTTCCCTATTTTAAACCCTGGGTTGTCTTTTTATTATTGAGTTGCAAAAGTTTATTACATATTCTAGATGAAAGTCCCCTGTCAGATGTATGACTGGCAAAATTGTTCTCCCATTCTGTGGGTTATCTTTTCATTTCTTGATAATGTCCTCTGAAGCACAGAAGTATTTCATTTTTATGAAGTCCAATTTATCTGTTTTTTTCTTCTGTTGCTTTTGCTTTTAGTGTCATGGTCTAAGAAATTCGAAGTCATAAGGATTCACCCCTATGTTTCCTTCTAAGAGTTTTCTGGTTTTTAGCTCCTGCATTTAGGGCTTTGATCCATTTCAAGTTAATTTTTGTTTATGGTGTGAGGTGAAGGTCTAACCTCATTCCATGTTATTTATGTATTTGTTTGCCTAATAATTTTTTTAAATATATATATATTTAATATACTTTTAGAACTTGGCCTCACCTAGGCAATAATATTTTTGAGATCCCAGGTCTTACAAGTTTTCATTTTTCTTAAAAATGCTGGTATTCAGAAATAAATAATACCCTATTAAACTGTCTTGCAGGTCATGTACCATCTCCCCCCGCCTCCGCATCCCGTATCCCTCACTTTGGGAGATGTTGCGGGTTACGATGAGTCTTATGGTGAGGGAGGGTCCGGCAGGGGCCGACGGAGGCAGGGGTTGTGAAAGGCGTCCCCAAAGAACAACGTTCGGCCTCGCACCGACACTGCCTCTCAGTGTCAGCTTCAGGAGAAGGGGCCGAGCCACAGCACCATCCAAGCAGCAGGGACAGCATATGCAAAGGCCCAGAGGAGAGCGAGATCATAGCACATGCTGGGCAGAGACATGGAGAGAGAGACAGAGAGACAGGGAAAGACTCAGACATAAAGGAGGGGACACCAAGAGAGAGCCAGAGAGGTGGAGAGGTCATGTACAAACACCAGGTACATGCACACACACACACACACACAGAGGCAACCTCACCTGTGCTCATCCTGGAGCTCAGCTGGTAGTTGGAGAGGCCAGAACATCTTCTCCTGCTCCCCAGGAACTGGGACTGGTGGGAGGGGCTGGCCAGGAGGGGGCCAGGGAAGGACGCCTGGAATTGGGCCGGGAGAAAGCGACTGCCCGACCTTGGGCAAACTTCTCCCCACCTGCACCGCCCAGGCCTGTCCAGCTCTGACAGCCAGTGACTCTCTGTTATAGTCGTTACAATATGCTTCTGGGATTCTGCTGGTCTTTTATGCATTTTTAATAAGCCAGGGTCAATGTTATCACCCAAAGTTGATGGCAATCTTTTCTTTATGTAGCTGATATCTAAAAATATCCCTTCCTCAGGCCAGCGGTGAGGAGTACATTCCTGGTTCCATACAGCTGGGGTGTTGCTCTCCAGCTAGCTCAGTGGGATGTCAAATTGGAATTCAGAAGAAGAAAATTAAAACTTTCCAAGGTCAAATACATTTTGCAGACAAACTTTCGTTAGACAAAGTCAAATAGGTTTTTTTCCTGCAGGACTTGTCAGAGCCTTTAATATGCCAATATGCACTGTGGCCCTGGGTGGGAGGGGCCAGGGAGCAGGGTGTGGGGGGATTTGGGGAGCATCATATGCTTGACCAAAAAGGTTTAGGCACACGACAGGAACTTTTCTTGCTAAGGGCCATCTCCGGGTGTTAGTGTCCCCAGGAAGAAGAGCCCCCAGTGCCAGCAGGTGCCTGCCATCCCACTCTGCCTTTCCCAGAGCTGAGCACACAGTAGGCCCACAGCACACATCCACGGTAGTGGAGGGGTTAGAACTCTGGGGAAGAGTCGCCAGGCTTCTTCACGCTCCATTTATTTCAGCTCGGTGTCGCAGTAGACCCTCGGCAGGGGTGCTGTCCGCGTGGTGGGGAGGTTGGGATCGAGTAACAGACTCCAGCAGCCCGGGGCTGTGCATTGCAAGCACGTTCCAGGGATCCAGGAGACGCCCTTCATCCTGGGAAGTGAGCTTCGCAGACCGGGGGGCGGCGTGGAATGCGAGCAGCCCCCCCGCCCGGTCCTTCCCCTTTCCTCCTGCCTTCCCCACCCTGGCCCGACTTCGTGTTTTTAGATAACATTTTTTAAAAATAGACCTTATTTTTTTAGAGCTGTTTTAGGTTCACAGCAAAACAAAAGGAAGGCAGAGACTCCCCATGTACTCCCTCCCTCATACGGCGCAGCCTCCCCGCCGTCAGCAGCCCCCCGGGGTGGCCCATTCGGGACCGCGGACGAGCCCACATTGGCACGTCATCGTCACCCAAGTCCGCAGTTGACAGTAGGGTTCACACTTGGTGCTGGACACTCTGTGGTCAAATGTATGATGACACGTGTCCACCATGACAGGATCACACAGAGCAGTGACACCACCCCGAAAACCCCCCGTGCTCTGCCAAATATTAGTGACGTTTTTATCTGCTTATAAAACCAGTGCCTGCTCACTGTAGAGAGTATAGAAAACATGGACAGTGACAAAGAAGAAAATGAAAATCCTTTCTTTTTTTTTTTTTTTTTTTTTGAGACAGAGTCTCACTCTCTCGCCTGGGGCGAGTGCCGTGGCGTCAGCCTAGCTCACAGCAACCTCAAACTCCTGGGCTCAAGCAATCCTACTGTCTCAGCCTCCCGAGCAGCTGGGACTACAGGCATGCGCCACCATGCCCGGCCAATTTTTTTTTTCTATATATTTTTTAGCTGTCCAATTAATTTATTTCTATTTTTGGTAGAGACGGGGTCTCGCTCTTGCTCAGGCTGGTCTCGAACTCCTGAGCTCAGAACGATCCACCCGCCTCGGCCTCCCGGAGTACTAGGATTACAGGCATGAGCCACCGCGCCCGGCCTGAAAATCCTTTCTGATCCCATTCCTCCCTCCCTACGACAACCACCACGGGTACCTGAATGTATTTCTTTTGGAGTGTGTGGTACAGGCATGTGTACCTTAAACATAACACTTTGGTGTCCTAGTTGTTTGCAATCCATGCTCTATCCCATGTTAACCTTTTGGACTCTGGGGTCAGATATCTCTGAGTTCCAGTCCCAGGCATGTTTGGGGGCAGCGCCGTGACTCTGGGCAGAGGCCTGACCTCTCTGAGCCTCCACTCCCACATCTGTGATATGCAGTGCCGGTGGCACCACCTCTCGTGGGTTAGGGGACTGGACGAGACCCTGCCCGGCGCACCGCGAGCCCTCAGCAACTGTGGTCTTTTTCATGCCTGCTGGGAACGTTCCCCACGGCTGGGAACAGCCTCTGACAACACGGTGCCTAATAGCTCTAGGATATTCCGTGTCCCGGACGCACCTTCACTTCCTGCGCCGTTCGGCAGGCTCCTGCCAGGGCAGCGAGGAGACCGCAGGGAGGAAGGCGGCCCAGGCAGCGGGAAGCTGCAGACGGGGGTCGGCGGCTGGTGTGGGGCCGGTGGACCCACGGCCCCCGGTTTCCCCGCTGAGATCCTTGCCCTGGAAGGCGGCCCCCACGGAGCCCGGTCCCCAGTCTGGTGGAGACCAAGGCAGGGCAGGGGGAGGCAGAGAGGGCGCAGATGAAGGGCCCAGCAGGACGTGAGGACACAGCTGAGGGGAGACGAATCTGTCTGTCTGTCCGTCCGGGTCGGTTCGAGGAGTGCGATGTGGGAGCAGAAAGCCTCACCCAGCCAGGGGGAGGGGCCGGCAGGGAGGGAGAAGGAAGAGCTAGTGGGGTCCTGTCGCCTAAACGTCGGGAAAGCCGTCTCTAGACGAGGAGGGCCAGGGAGGGGCATATGCCGCACACCCAGGCGTCCCTGGTGGGCCCCACCCTGGTCCGGGCCCCATGCACAGCGTCCCGCTGGTCTCCCTGCCTGAGCCCTCGTCCCCCAGACAAATCGTCCTCCGTGGAGTGGCCACGGTGATGTGAAAACATGAACCAAAGCAGGACACGTCCAACTCGCCAAAGGCTTTCAGTGGCTCGCAGGGTAAAATCCAGCCTGTCTCATGGCCCGGCCTCATCCCACCCATGAGCCTCTGCTCAGACCTCACGAGTTGAGCTCTTCTCAAGGTCCTGTCGGCCCCAGGATCTTCCCTTATGCTCTTGCCTCCTTCTAGAAGGTTCTCTCCTTCTGGCCTGGCAACTTCTGATTCTCTTTCAGGTCTTAGTTTGAAACTGGTCTTCCTAGAAACCTGTCCTGCTCCCCGCAGACCAGGTTAGGATGCCTGGCCGCGATACCTTCTCCTTTGTGCAACACCGGGGCACTTAGATCAACTGAAAGTTTGTGTGATGATTGTTTTTTAATTAATAGACTTTATTTTTGGCAAAGTTTTATGTTTACAGAAAATTGAGCAGATAGTACAGAAAGTTAACCCCTTCTCCCCTGCACAGGTTTCCTTGTGAACATCTTGCATTTGACATCTGTTACAATTATGAGCCAACTTTGATACACTATTAGTAACTGAAGCCCGTAGTTTATATCACAGTTCACTCTGCGTCTTAGAGTTCTGTGGGATTTGACATTTGCATAATGTTACTTTACGATGCATACAGCATCATAAAGCGTTTCACTGCCCTAGACACCCCCTGTACTCTGCCTGTCTGTCCTCCCTCCCTGCTCCCTCAGGTCACTGACGTTTCCACTGTCTCCCTACGAGACCCTGTGCCCCATCAGGGCAGGGACGCGTCTGCTTTGTTGACCGTTACACTCACTGTTCCCAGCTCAGAGGCTGCCACAGAACAGGTGCCTTGTAAATGTTTTTCTTTGCATATTTTAATAAAAAGAAGATTCTACTAAACCCATTGTTCTGCAATTTGCTTTTTCCAAATATTGACAGTAGACCTTGGAAATCTTATGGTGTCAGAATATGGAGCACTCTCTCTCTCTCTTTAACCTTTTATTATGGGGAATTTCCAACACACAAAGGAAGAGAGAATCTGCTATGTTGAGCCGCCATGTATCCGTCATCCAATTTCAGTCATCAATTGGTGGCCCTTCCTGTTTCCTCTGTTCCTTGGCCTGTGTTCCCCCTCTCAGTGTTATTCTGAAGCAAATCCCAGTTATCAGATAATTTTTCACTTGTAAGTATTTCTGTGTGTTTCTCTAAAAGAAAAGAAATTTCAAGGCCAGGCACAGTGGCTCAGGCCTGTAATACCAGCACTTTGGGAGGCCGAGGCAGAAGGATCACTTGAAGCTAGGAGTTTA
>RJWJ010046833.1:0-11202 GCA_004363605.1 Indri indri
AAAAAAAAAAAAAAAAAAAAAAAAAAAATTAGCAAGAAGAGTGGCATTATTTCACATTTTTTCAGGTTCTCTTTAATGTCCAGCTTAATGAGGGACATCTGAATTCTCATATCTGCTTCTGCATTTAATCGTTTGTGATATGTAGTTTTGCTTGAAACACATGAAGAAAATCTGTCTTCACACAGATATGCAAGTGGAAAACGGTAGAGTATTTGAGCCAGGTGACTCACGCCTATAATACCAGCACTCTGGGAGGCTGAGGCGGGAGGATCGATTGATCTCAGGAGTTCAGGACCAGCCTGAGCAAGAGCAAGACCCCATCTCTACTAAAAATAGAAAAATTAGCCAGGTGTGGTGGCGCATGCCTGAAGTCCCAACTGCTCAGGAGGCCTAGACAGGAGGATTCCTTGAGCCCAGGAGTTTGAGGTTGCAGTGAGCTAGGATGATGCCATTGTACTCTACCCAGAGCAACAGAGTCAGATGTCTCAAAAAGGGGGAAAAAAAGAAAAGGAAATTGAATCCCTTTCCTCACTGCCTCCCCCCGCTCCCCCGCTTAAAAAAAATTAAAGAAAAAAAAGAAAATGGGTACACCCCTGGTGACCTCGGGGAAAGGGGTGACGGGGGCGGACTGAATGCGAGGCGAGGCACTCCTCCCCTCTGCTCCGACCACTCACCGGTGCACCAACACCGCACGCCCATTGGCGTGGGCCTGTGTGATGAAGGACACGCACCGGTCCAGATGGCTGAGCAGGTCGGTCTCAGGTTTGTCCCGCGCTGGCACAAAGAGGCTCCATAGATCCTCGATCTCAGCCCCCAACTTGAAGCTGGCTTCCTCCGAGTCCACTGTCAGCACCGCTGAGGTGCCGGCCGCCCTCAGCCAGCGTGGCTTCGCGACGGCAGCAGCCCCACCCAGCCAAAGACCACGAGGAACCCACCTGTAGTTAAACAACCGTGAACTACAGAGAATTTCAGGGCATCTCAGTAAGAAGACGTTGGAGACAGGGAACTGGCAAGCACCACTTCGGACATTGCTTCTGGGATTGCTTAGGCAATGTCGTATGTGTACTTGCCATCTTGCCACATAGAATATTAAGGGGAGTTGAGATTTAATAAAAGTGATAATTTTTACTATTCATCAAGGGCATTCTTAAATGAAACTGACTTTTGTTTTCTTTTTACTGCAAGTAGATGTTTTGGTGCTATTGACTTGATTTGTGTTGAGGCACATAAGTCAAAACACCATTATCATCGGTGCAGATATCTACTCAGTGAAAAAAAACCCCAAATCAAAACAGTTTTGACCTTGTGGCCCCCTGAATGTATCTCAGGGACTCCCAGGAGTCGAAAAACCACACTTAGACAATCACTGTCCTAGGAGTAAGAGTAACCCAGAAATAAACAGGCTGTCTTGAGTAACGAAGCCCAGCATTAAATCATCTCAATCCCTGCAGTCCAGAAATAAAGGAAAGCCTCTCTTTAAGAAGATGACATCTTCCTGGGCTTCAAATTATTTCTACGCTATTTTATGTCTACTATCTGGCTCTCAATCAAAAATAACCAATATATGAAAAGATAAGGCAGACTGAAAACTAAGGGAAAATGACAGACAATAAATAGACCCATGGAGGTGCCAAATAATGGACTTCACAGATAAGGATTGAAGATAACTATACTCAATATATTCAGTGAAATAAAAGACAAGACGGAGATAGTCAGCACATTACTGGAAGCTATTTTTAAGAAAGCAAATGAAAATTCTAGAACTGAAAATAACTGAAACTAAGGACTCAAAGGATGGATATAACAACAAATTAGATAAACCGAAGAGAGAATTTATAAACTAGGAGATAGGTTCAAAAATCCAGAGTAAAGCAAGAAGTTATAAAAAGATGGAAAAACATGGGAAAGAGAGTAAGGATACATATGGCATCTAACATACATGTATACATGGAGTTTCAGAAGGCAAGGAGAGCAAGAATGCTGTAAAAACACGTTTGAAGAGTTAACAGCTGAGAATTTTTCAAAACTAATGAAATACATCAATTTATAGATACAAGAAGCACTTTAAACTACAGAAACAGTGGAAAATATATGAAGAAAATGAAGAGAATTTTGAAATATACTACAACACAGGTGAACCTTGAAAACATTATGCTAAGTGAAATAAGTCAGATAACAAAAGGACAAACATCATATGATTCCACTTATATGGGATACCCAGAATAGTCCAGTTCATAGAGAGAGAAAACAGAATAGTGGTTACCAAGGGATAATGACAAGTAATTGTTTAATGGGTACAGAGTTTCAGTTTGGGATGATGAAGAAGTTCCGGAAATGGATAATCGTGATGGTTACCTGACAATGTGAATGTACTTAATGCAGTTATGGTTAAACTGTAAATTTTAAGTTATGTATATTTTGTCACAGTTTTTAAAAAGGAGTGAAGAACCGATACATGCTACAATGTGGATGCACCTCAAAAACATGCTAAATGAAAGACACTAGACACAAAAGGTCACATATTGCATGATTCCATTTATATGAAATACCCAAAATGGGCAAACCCATAAAGTCAGAAAACAGATTAGTGGTTTGCTGGGGCCTGAGGAGAGGGGAAAATGGGGAGTAACTGCTAATGGGTATGAGATCTCCTTTGGGGGTAATGAAAATATTTTAGCACTAGACAGCGGTGATGGCTGTATAACACTGTGAATATACTAAATGCCGCTGAATCATACACTTTAAAATGGTTAATCTTATGTGAATTTCACCTCAATTTTTTTTTAAAAATTACCTGAGAATAAAAACGTGAAGAATCCATAACCACTAAAGAAGATCTTCTCACAAAGAAAGCACTAAACCCAAATGGATTTACAAGTAAGTTCTTCCAAATGTTCCAGCACACGAGTGTGTAATTCCCTGGAAAAATCAGAAACACTTGTAATGGCTGGAGAGCAGAGTGTGGGATGGGTGGTCCCTGGTGAGAGGTGGGCTAGAGAAAATGGGCAAGGCCCAGTATTGGTAAAAGTCTTATCACGGGGTTTGGACTTTATCCTAAGGGCAGTGGGAAGATTTTGATGGATCTTCAGCAGGGGAGTGACATTGTATCTCTGAACCTGAGCCATTGTGGTGGATTTGACTGTTAAACAATGCCCTAAATAATCACTATGGAAATGGCTTTTGTACACTTTAATTTACCAGTGCTTTTTATTTTTTTTCTTTTCATTTTCTTTTCTTCTATTCTTTTAAATGCACAGTAAGATGTAACAACCTGAAATTTTAAAAATGAGTGTCATTCCATTAAAATTAAGTCATCCTAGCTGGGAATGGTGGCTTGCCCAGCTACTTGGGAGGCTGAAGCAGGAGAGTCACTTGAACCCAGGATTTCAAGGCTGCAGTGAGCCCTGATTGTGCCACTGCACTCCAGCCTGGGTGACAGAGCAAGACTCATCTCAAAACAAAACAAAACAAAAAACAAACTATTAAGTCATCCTCTAAACTGTTGATATGCCTATTATTAATAATGCTGTCCTAGGCATGATTTTAAATACAACAAGGTTTTTTTTTTCCCTCTCTCTTTTTCCTAACTTTTTGTTTTGGAAGATTACAAATATACTCAGAGTTAGAAAGAATGATATAATGAAACTTATGTACGCATCATCCGGCTTCAACAAATTTCAACTCATGGACAAAAATAAAATTTGGCATGTATGTATTGAACTTTGTTCACAGATGTCAGGAAAAATTATAAAATACACCATTACCAATTTGAAAATAGCTTTTAACCTGGTTTCTTCAACAAGGTGCCTCTATGGGAAAGAGTAACAGATATAATTAATAATTATTTAGTAACTCTGTAAAGCCTTTCTATATATTTCTCAGAAACTGAAAGAGTGAATAGCACTTGGTGGCAAATTATGTTCTTCATTGAATGGTTTCTATTTCTTTTATTTTAACAACACTGAAGACAGATTTAATTGAGTTGCCAGCTGATAAACCATTAACAATGATTTGGTCATATATTACTGTGGTTTTTGTCATATAACTCAGGAAAGAGCGAATGATATGCCTAACTATGTGAGAAAGGGTTTTTTCAATCTTATCTGTAACAATGGAGATAAGAACAGAATTGATGCTGGACCGTCTTTCATTCTAGCAATAAATAATATTGATCTATTGTATTAGAGTTCTTCAAAGAAATAGAATCAATAGGAGATCTATCTACCTGTTTACCCAGAGATTTTTAAAGAATTGGCTCATGCAATTGTGGTGATTGGCAAGTCTGAAATTTGTAGGGCAGGCTGGTGGGCTGCAGACTCAGGTAAGAGTAGACGTTGCAGTCTCAAGTTCGAATTCTGCAGGGCAGCAGGCAGGAAATTCAGGCAGGGTTTCTATGTTTGCCATCTTGAGAAGAAACCTGTCTTTGCTCTTAAGGATTTCAACTAACTCAATGCGGCCCCCCACACATACTATGGAAGGCAATCTGCTTTATTCAAAGTCTACAGATTTAAACATTAATTAAATCTAAGAATACATTTACCCCAACATACAGACTGATGTTTGACCAAGCAGCTGGGCACCATAGCCTAGCCAAAGTGACATTAACCATCACATCATGGAACTAATTGGCAGAGAAAAATGTTAAATTTTCCATAAATGTTTGTTATATTTACTTTATCAAATTTTGGAGTATATTATGATGTTTTGATCAATTAGGTTTTAATAATAATTGGAAATGACAACATATTTTAATGTGAAGCTTAATTGATACAGAACATTTTTAAAAAGTACTAATAATTTATCTCTGTCCCTTCTGCTCAATTTTGCTGTGAACATAAAACTGCTCTAAAAAGTAAAGTCTAACTTCTCAGATAAGAAGTAATTTGGAAAAGAAAAAAATACATATATATATATATAAAGTCTATTACTAAAATTTTTTCTAATTTTTAAAAAGTAATTTATAAATTTATGTTTATTGCAGAGATATATGAGAGTGAAGGATCAATAAAAGACTTTCAAGCAAAATTATATTAGGATAAGATTCTGGGAGCAAAAGTGAAATATAAAATTTCCAACTCTACAAAAGTTGTTGTGTATTTTTTAGTAGCTGACACATATAAAAGTCATTGTGGAATTTAGATTACTTGGATAAATTTAAATTGGTGAAACAATTATATTTTAAAATTATAGGTAAATTTATGTGTATATGTGTTTTTATATCTTCAGAACTCAAATTTTTCAAATGAAACAAATAAGGAAATTTTTTTTTTTTTTTTTTGAGACAGAGTCTTGCTCTGTTTCCTGGGCTAGAGTGCCATGGCATCAGCCTAGCTCACAGCAACCTCAAACTCCTGGGCTCAAGCGATCCTTCTGCCTCAGCCTCCCAAGCAGCTGGGACTACAGGCATGCGCCACCATGCCTGGCTAATTATATATATACATATACATATTTTTAGTTGTCCAGATCATTTCTTTCTATTTTTTTAGTAGAGATGGGGTCTCGCTCTTGCTCAGGCTGGTCTCGAACTCCTGACCTTGAGCTATCCACCCACCTCGGCCTCCCAGAGTGCCAGGATTACAGGTGTGAGCCACCGCGCCAGGCCCAAATAAGGAAATTTTAATGTCATCTTAAAAATACATAATGAGTACATAGTTTTTCAAAATTCTATCATAGGGTACATGAGCCCAAAATGTTGAAAGCCATTCCTCCTGATGACCTGTCTTCAGGAAAGCATAGAATCTCGGGAACTCCCCTCCCCTGACATCTGCCTGGAAACATTTACTCATTTTTAAAATTCTTTTTTCCAGGATTTCCTACCGCAGGGAATCCCACGATCCTCTCCATCAGCCTGAGGCTCTTTTCCCTTTCTGGCCCACCCGTGCTCCCCTCCAGCTCCCCTTCCCTTCCCGCAACTCTCTTCAAACCAGCCCACAACACTCTCAGCCTGATTAGAGCTCTGAGCTGCCCTGAAACTTGAAGGGATTTGTGCCCCCATAACTAAATGAACTTTTACTGCCACCATCTGAATCACTTAATGGAAAAGTACAGTCGTCCCTCGGTATCCCTGGGGGATTGGTTCCAGGACCTCCCTTGAATATCAAAATCCCTGGATGCTCAAGTTCCTGATGCAAATTGGCATAGTACTTTGCGTATAACCTGACATCCTTCCATATACTTTAAATCGTCTCTAGATTACTTACAATACCTAATACAATGTAAAAGCTGTGTAAGTACTTGTTAGGCTATATTGTTTAGGGGATAACGACAAGGAAAAAAAAGTCTGTACATATTTAGTACGGACGCAATTTTTTTTCCTCATATTTTGAGTCCTTGGTTGAATCTACCAATGCAGAATCAAATGTATGGAACCCTGGATCATTCAGGTTATCTCCAGAACAATCCATGTAGTCCCCTGTATCTTTCTTTGTGTCTTTAAGTCTATGAATGACCTGAGCCTGAAGATTGACCTTGACCTCAAGGTGAGTGCCTGAAGGCACCATATAATCACAGTCTTCCATCAGCAGGGCCACTCTTGTTTAATATTTCTTAATGGCACCAAATAGCATGGACAATCGAATGCAATCTCCCAATCCCCCTCTTTGAAGGGGCCAACCTTATCTCACTAACCTCAGCTAAGGTCACCCTCCTTCTTTCTCACTGAGTTCAATCACCCCATCTTCCTTCAGCTCCTGGTGCAGGTCTAGCTCTCTTCTGACCCTTTCTCCTGCCTGTGCCTTCAAGGCCCTTTAGCCAGGAGCGCCTTCCAGACTGCTGCAGGTGAGGCGCTGTCTCTTTCTCTTCAAGTTTGTTACAGTTTGACAGTATCTTTCAAAATGTAAGATATCTGTCTATGGACCCACAAAAAACATTCTAGAAATCCATTCTGAAGGAATATTCATATAACTCCCAAAAATATATATGAAAGGGTGCCTATTGCAGAGTTTTTAAGGGTAAAAAAACTGTTAAAAATTTAAATATCCTTCAAGACAGGTATGGTTAAATGGTGATAAATTGCAGCCATTGAATGAATGTAAGATAACTGTTATGGAAGATAAAAAAGAAAAAAAAAGAAAAGAAAAAGAATGAAGTAGAGCAGTAAGCCCAGGCTTGGATAGAGGTCCATGGTACTGAATACTGCACGTGAAAAAAGGAAGTCACAGCATACTATGGAGCATGTAATCCCATTCATGTAAATAAAACAAAGCCACCACACCCGTGTGGGTATAGAGAGGGTTCCAGAAGGCCTCAGACCAACCAGGAGTGGGAGGAGAGGAGAAGCAGGGAATTACTTGTTTCCTCTACTCTTTGCTACTTTGAGCATTTTACAGCAACTATGTGTTTGTGTAATAATACAACATTTTATTAAAGCTCTTAAATGTTAAGGTAAATTTGAGGGGGAGGAGCTATTTGCAAATTGGTGTTATGCTCGGGAAACATAGTCTTCCAAGGAGATACCAAAAGTTTGAGGCAAGCTCCCTGGCACCTGCTATGAGCTGAGTAGGTGAGATGTGACCTATTGCCTTGATGCTAGAATTGTCAGTTATGTGCTTATTGTCCACCAGGATCACATCTTTTAGCATGAAGCTGTTGGATGACACAGGCTGGGCCACCATGTGCATGGATATCATCATGGTTAGAATTGGCTCATTTCTTCTTGTGGGGGAGTCCCAGCCAAGGGAAAGCCTGTTTTGCACCCCTGGGGAGAAAGGGAGAGAAAGGAGGGGAGGGGAGAAGAAAGGAGAAGAGTTCTTATCTCCGGAATTTTAGGGAAAAGAAAGATGAAGGAAGGAAAGAAGGGAAGAGAAAAAGAAAAGAAGATAGAAAAACAATGAAAATTCAGTCTGATGGTGACTACTATTTTAATTTCTAAGCCATGTAGGATGGGAGGATAAATACACACTAGAGGTTGTTTCTGAACAGTTGATATTTGGGAATGCTTTGTTTTCCTGCTCAGCCAGTCTAGATAAACCAAGGTGTCTATTGCTGTATAACACATTATCCCAAAACCTAGTAGCTTAAAACAACAAACATTTATTATCTCACATGGTTTCTGAGAATCGGGAATCCAGGGGCTGTTTAACTGGGTAATTCTGGTCAGGGTTTCTCACTAGCTTGAAGTCATTATGACAGCCAGGATGGCCATCATCTGAAGGCCTGCCTGGGGCTGGCGACTCTAAGATGGCTCATTCACAGTGCCTGGAGTTCCCAGCTCCTTGCCAGCTGGGCCTCTCGGTAGGGCTGCTTGAGCGTCCTCCTGACATGGCAGCTGGCTTCCCCTAGGAGTGACCCAAGAGAGCAAGGTAGAATCCACAATGTCTTTTATGACCTAGCCTGGGAAGTCACAGACCATCGCTTCTGCTGTGCTCTGTTGGCCACACAGACCATCCCTGACACAGTATGGGACGAAACTATAGAACATCATGACTATCAGAAGGTGGGGACCCCTCAGAGCCAACTTAGAGGCTGGTTACCACACAACGCAACAGACGAGTTTCTGATAAGCAGTCTCTTCTCCAGGTGTCCACAATGACTCAGTAGCCTGTCTTGTCAAATCCTCTCTGGGAGGCTTATCACTCAGCAATTTCTCTCCTAGTTCTATTTTCTGGAGACATGTGTACTGATGAGCAAGAATATCCTCAGAAGCATTGTTTGCAATAGCCAACAAATGATGATAGCCCAAATACCACTCAGCAACTGAAAACATGAATTGTGCTGTATTTATATGACAGAATATTCCACAGCAATGAATAAACCAACTCTAACCATATGCTTCAACCTAGACCAATCTCATGATGTTAGGCAGAAGAAGCCAAACCAATATATACTGTGTTAATACCCATTTAGATAAAGCTCAAAACAGGCAAAACCAAACTATAGTGTTTAGGGCTGCCTACCTGTGTGGTGAGACTATAAGGAAAGCAAGTAAATAATTAATGTGAAAGGCAGGGGAGTGATTACTTTTAGGGGTGGTGGAAGGTGTTATGATCAGGAAGGGCAGGGGTGAGTCTTCTGACAAAGTTCTATTTCTCTGCCTGAGTGCTGACTGCAAGTGTTGCCTTGGCCATACATGTATGTTTTGTGCACTTTTCTGCATATGTATCATATTTCACAATCAAAAAAGTTTTTAAAAAATATCTTTGGGGCCAGGTGTGGTGACTCACACCTGTAATCCTGGCACTTTGGGAGGCTGAGGGGGGACATTACTTGAGATCAGGAGTTCAAGACCAGCCTGAGCAAGAATGAGACCCTGTCTCTACTAAAATTAGAACAAATTAGCTGGGCGTGGTGACGGGAATGTGGTGCCAGGCACCTGTAGTCCCAGCTACTCGGGAGGCTGAGGCTGGAGGATCACTTGAGCCCAGGAGTTTGAGGTTGCAGTGAGTTATGATGACACCACTGCACTCTACCCAGGGCAGGAGAGCGAGACTCTGCCTCGGAAAAAAAAAAATCTTTGGAATGGTTTTAGCAATAGATTCTGGGCTTAATGCTCTAAGATCCTAACTCAGAAAATAAATAATTAACAATGATGATAAGAACAATCGGTCTGATTTGCACGTGGCCCTGTTCCTCTATTAGTGCTGGTGATGGGGATTTGTGGCAAGCACAGGGAAGTTTGTACCCTCAGATCAGTGACACACAGTGAACCCTGACCCCTGGTGCCCACGGCTGCAGAGCCTCACTTTTGGATGCTGGGAACAGAATCCCTACTGTGGTGACCTCTGAGCTTCTCCTTCCAGAAACCCTGGTCCTGGAGGAATTTCAGTCTGGTTCTGCCATCATGGGTCCCCCCACCACTGATCCTTCTTTACCGGCTCCCTCCCACCCCGTCCTATCCTAGCTTTTCTGAATTTCTTTTGTTAAGCTGACAGAAGCCATAATTGAGCCCCCTGACAAGAGCTGGACTGTGCTTTTCTCTCTCTTTTCCTTTCTTGAAATCTACAATGAGCCTTCCAAGTTCATTACAGCAGATGGTCCTGGTCAGGACCCAGGGCCCGGTGGCAGAAGCTTATTATCCAGCCTCGGGGACAGTGAGAACTGGCTGGCAGCCGCAGTCATTCTGAAGCAGTCATGTCCAATTAGAAGAAACATTAGGCACTTTCCTTCTGGAGCCCCATTAACAAATTAGTCCTACCACAAACTGAGAGAGACTGGATGGGACCAAATACCTTTTGACCACTGGATAATTTGATAATTTGGAGAAGAAACAGTGCAGAACACTGCTGTGTGAGTGTGTGTGTGTGTGTGTGTGTGTGTGTGTGTGTGTGTGTTGGAGGTAGGAGGTAGGAGGTGGCAGGTGCTTAGGGAGAAGGATTTGACCCCATATGCCTGTGCCACCCAGGAATGAAAGCTTTCTAATACTGAGCATCGCCTGTTATTGGGTTCAAATGGTCAGAGAATTGGCAATATGGCCGTCTTTTCTGTGGTTAGTATTTTACCCCGCTGGACTTGCTGGGTTGGAGGAGCCATTGTATCTGCCCTCAGCCAGAGCATTGTGTCCTTATAAATGTTTATAAGTTTTAATTCCAGAGAGAAGGCTGGGGGATATCAATGTCTCCATGTATCTGCTGTGGTGAAATAACCTTAACTCACTATTTTAAAGTTATATTAGGTTTTTCAAAATATTGATTGGAAATGGCTTGCTCAGGGAAAAGTACTAATTAGACCTCTGAGATTTTTAAAATTCCAAAGTCTGAATCACAAATAAGTTTTTGTTGCTAAGGGAACAACTGCATTCAAATTACCATCACAAATTCAAATTGCCATTTTAGGTTCATTTGCAATAGAGCGAAGGATTGGAGCAAGTCCTCTACAGAGGAGAGAGGGAAAGGAAGATGAAGTAAAGAAAAAGATGTTACTAGTGAGAACACTATGCCTATTTCTGATTTATAGCTGAAAAACTAAGAAATCTAGAAGCAAAAGACTCCAGAGAAGATCCATACTGTTTCTCTTTCCATGACAGGTTATTGATCCTAGAATTTCCCATTAGAAAAATTCTTAGAGCTCTTGTACCAACTCCCATTTAGTGCAAGACTGTTCTTTTTACTTACTGTAGATTTTACGCATGTAAGCAAATAATAAGAGGACCTTATAAACCACCTCATGCCAATATATTCAACAACCTGGATCAAATGGACAGATTCCTTCAAAAATATAACTTATCAAAATTGACAAAAGGAGAAATAAAAAAACTAAGTAGCTTCA
>RJWJ010046834.1:0-11205 GCA_004363605.1 Indri indri
GGGGAAAAGAATCCCTATTGAATAAGTGGCACTGGAAACATTGGATAACCACATGTGGTAGATTGAAACAGGTTCCATATCTCTCACCACTCACAAAAATTAATTCATGATGGATAACAGACTTAAATCTAAGATATGAAACCATAAAAATTCTAGAATAAAATGTTGGAAAAACTCTTCTAGATATTGGCCTAGGCAAATAATTTATGAATAAGAGCTCAAGAGCAATCACAGCAACAACAAAAATAATAAATGGGACTTGATTTATTAAAAAGCTTCTGCAAAGCCAAGGAAACAATCAACAGAGCAAATAAACAACCTACAGAATGGGAGAAAATATTCACATTCTATACATCTGATAAAGAGCTAATAACCAGAATCTTCAAAGAACTCAAGCAAATCTGCAAGAAAAAAAATCAAACAACCCCATTAAAAAGTGGGAAAAAGACATGAACAGAAGCTTTTCAAAAGAAGATAGACAAATGGCCGACAAACATACAAAAAAGTGTTCAACATCACTAATCATCAAAGAAATGCAAATCAAAACCACAATGAGATATCACGTAAACCCAGTGACAATGGCTTTTATCAAAAAGTCCCAAAACAATGGATGCTGGCATGAGAAAGGAACACTTATACACTGTTGGTCAGACTACAAACTAGTACAACCTCTTTGAAATATAGCATGGAGATTCCTCAGAGAACTAAAAGAAGAC
Source organism: Indri indri (assembly GCA_004363605.1). NCBI lineage: Eukaryota > Metazoa > Chordata > Mammalia > Primates > Indriidae > Indri > Indri indri. The sequence continues at coordinate 717 of RJWJ010046834.1, forward strand.
CTACAATTTGATCCCGCAATCCCACTACTGGGTATTTACCCAAAGGAACAAAAGTCATTTTATCAAAAAGACACTTGCACTAGAATGTTTATTGAAGCACAATTCACAATACCATGGAGTACTACTCAGCCATAAAAAAAGAAGTAATACTTTTTGGAACGATCTGGATGGAACTGTAGACCATTATCCTAAGTGAAGTATTGCAAGATGGAAAAACAAACACCACATGTACTCACTATTAAATTGGAACCAATCAATCAGCACTCATGTGCACAGATGGAAGTAAAACTCAACAGAAAACATGCAGGTGGGAGGGGGGAGGAGAGAATGGGTGAAATCATACCTAACAGGGACAATGGGTACACTATCTGGGTGATGGGCACACTTATAACTTTGACTCAAGCAGTAAAAAATCAATCCCTTTAACCAAAACATTTGTACCCATAATATTCTGAAATAAAAAAAAAATTATATGACTGCAGTACAGTCCATCTGTGTTTTCTGAGGAAAGAAAAAGAAACTGAAACAAGATATAGTTAAACTGACTAACTGCCAAAATAAAGTGTAGTTATGTTTTCTGAATATAAAACAGAATAATTCAATAATCATAATTGTCAGTCTGTGAGCAATAATAACAAATACCTTTAAAGTTGTTTATATAAAGTATATAAAGTATTTTAATACATACCATTTCATTTGAATGTCATAATATCCCTACAAGGCAGATGTTATTATTGCCGTCTTGTAAATGAGGAAACTAAAGCTCAAAAAATGAGTTGGCTCACTCATAGACAAACATCTCTGGAACAAACATAGCCAGGAGTCAAAACTATACCTTAATTTCAAGTCTAGACTTTTTCTACCCTGCCACTGTGCTCTTGGTACACTCATTCTTTCATTCAATCATTCATTTATGAAATAACATCTTGTACATCTATACATGCCAGGACTTGTTCTAAATACTGGTATACAACTGGCACAGATACCAGGAAAAATCCCTACCCTTTGGTATCTTGTGATCATTAGCAGGAGGTTGGGGGAATACAGATAATCATTACAAATTAATTTGTAATATCTCAGGAAAAGGTTAGTGCTATGACAATCTAAGTTAGAGGAGAGAGGGTGATGAGAGATGCTAGTTAAGATTAAACTCTCAAAGAAGTTCTTTTGGATAAGCTTGACATTTCAGCTGAGAACTGAATCTTTTTTTATTTGTGTTAATTTATGGTACATAAGTGTAATTGTGTTACATGCAAAGATTGTGCAGTGGTGAAATCAGGGCATTGGGGGTATCCATCACCCAAATATTGTGCATTGTACTCATTAAGTAATCTCTCATCAGGGACCTAAATCTGAGGGATTAAGCTATGCAGACATCAGGAGCAAAAGAATTACATGAAGTGTGTGGGAACCTGCTTTCTATTATAACATTAGCTGCTCTCCTCATAGAATGGCTAGTGGCAGCCTTGCCTTCCATTAGCTTGATAATTAACTCTAGACACAGATAAAATTCATTTCACTTAAATAAATAAAATTCACATGAAGGAAGATAAATACCAAATAGTATATCCATCACACAGAAGCAAAAAAATGAAAGTTGTTGGGATTTCCATCTGTAGGTGGCATGGCTTTTCAATGCTCATGACTGTCTTTGCAGGACAGCATTGGAGAGTTTGGCTTTTTATTTTTTTCTTTTTCAAGAAAATTTTACAAATCATCCTTGGAATCAGATTAAAGAAATTTCATCCACAATCTTGTGTCTTTTAAAGACATTTACTAAGCGATAAAGAGGGGTTTTAAAAAATATATTTATATTTTTCCTTGTGCTTTTTACACTTTTACTGACATCTTCAAAAAGGGTTATAACCAGTTTCCACTAGATGTCTCGTAAGTCCTAAGCATCAGGTAATGGGGTGTGATATCCTTCACTGCTTCTTTAGAATGAGATATTGGAAATCTAGAAATAAAGAACTCTAATAATTTAGGGAAAGGCTTATAGAAATAATTGTTTAAGGTACTAAATGAAATAATCAAGAGATGCCAAAGCCTTGATTTCATTATCTAAGACCTTCTGACATAGGGTCTGTGTCACTGCTGAAATCCACTACCATAATTACCATTATCTTTTGCTGAGCTCTTACTCTGGGACAGGGCATGCACTAAGCACTTCACATGCATTGTGGCAAAAACCCCTGACAGCCTTAGGAAGTAATTACTATTATTACAATTCTCCTTCTACTGATAAGGAGAGGTTAATGTAGCCTACCACAGATCCTATAACTAGTAAAGGGCACAGCCAAGATTTGAACTCACTGTAAAAGCCAAGGCTCTTCATGGCAACTGCTAGACTGACTCCCTACCAAATTCCAGAGTCTTATTCCCAGCCTCTCTCGTGGTGTTTTAACAACCAGGGGGTTGACTAAAAGCAACCTGAGATTTAACAGCCACACATAATCCCTTTTCCTCAATTCAAGAAACCTCAAAATTCAAAGACAATCCTCTGGATGTCTCAAGTAGTTCAGTGAGTTCGATATATGTGAAATGGAAAGAGAGAGAAAGGAGTGATTCCCTTTGGTAACTGGTGAAGATTTGCTGAGCTCCTGCTAATCCTAGACCAGGTTTATAAAAGGCACAGCGCTGCCTTCCTACTTGACCAAATACGCTGTGTGACAAAAGATGATGACTGTGTCCTTCCTGCTGCCCAACATGATGCCTGAGATACAGTCAGCACTCATCTGCTGACAAGAAAAGGAAGGGAGGGAGAATGGAAGCTCCTGTAGATGAGACAAAGCCTACAGAGAGGTCGAGATTCAAAGTCACTTGTGGAGTCACCCATCACCCGGTGAAGAACTGGCATAGGGTATTGCAGTCATCCTGAGGCCCTTGAGCAAACCTCAGAGACAGGGAACAGCACCAGCGAGTAATCTCTGACTATTGAAAACCAAACTAGTCCAGGGCTGGAACAGCTTTTGCTGCAGCTCTTTGCTTCTCTATTAATGTATGGCCTGACAGTGTTTCCTCCAGGCTCTGAGAAACTGTTCTGACAGGTTTTTATCATCTATTAATTATTACCTTTTCTCTGAAGAGAAATATTTTCCTGACAACTTAAAAACCTCTCTCTGCAGTAAAAGTGCCTTCGGGCTTTCTGAGCCATCGCTGTATTTGAAGACTGTTTTCTGGAAAGATGCTGCAGCAAAGTCTTACAGTCATTTTCCAGATGAATATTTGCCCGTCAACCAGAAGCTGCAGTTATTACTTAACACTCAGAGTGGGTTATAAGTGTCACCCTTGGCAACCAGGGGGATTCTCGGTTTCTCTTGTCCCAGGTTCCTAATCTGATAATGAACAACTCTAGGAGAGGAATCCCAGAGGTGAGAAGGGTCTCATATGTGTTTCCATGTGTTTGTGTCTGTGTGTTCGCGTGTCTACACCTGAACTTTTTCCTCTACTCCCTGTCTCCTGAAGAAAATGGCAGGTATAGTATAAAGTCTACTCAGCTATATTACTAGGTACTGGACCAGATCTAGAGGGCTGTGAGTGGATCCTGGAATAAAAGAATAAATCTTAAAAGATACTTTGGAGATAATTGGGGAAACTTGAATTTTTTGTAGTGTTCCATAATACTGTTAATCCAAAGAAAAAATTAGATTCAAAATTCAGTGTCATCATTTATACAGAAAAAAATGGGAAAATGCTTTAGGAATTCTTAGTGTTAGCGTCTGCTTTGCTCCTAGATATCACTTCTCAGAGTAACTATGGGCTTGTCTTGCTCACCCCAACCGACCCAAAATGCAGTCCATCAGAGCTCAGTCTGGAGCTGGTGTCAGGGGCTGTCACTTGTTCAGGTCAGGTGGGGGGAATGGAATGGAGATCAGCCAAATTGAGAGTGGAGAATAAAGGCTAGAAAAAGGAAGATCTAAGTGGTTAGATGGGGCTGGGCATGGTGGCTCACACCTGTAATCCCAGCACTTTGGGAGACCGAAGTGGGATGATGGCTTCAGGCCAGGAGTTCAAGACCAGCCTGGGCAATATAGTGTGACCCCCAACTTTACAAAAAAATAAAAACAATTAGCCAGGCATGGTGGTACACCCCTGTAGTCCCAGCTACTTGGGAGGCTGAAGCGGGAGGATCACTTTAGCCCAGGAGCTAAGGTTGCTATGAGCTATGGTACAATAAAAATCATCAAAATGAACAAACCCAAGAGGAACAAAAAAATGATTTGTTTCACATATGGGGAACCATGGTGCCCTGAACAAGCCATGGGGTGCACTATTAGAGCTTGCTGAATCTATATGTAATGATTAGAACACATCAAGTTAAAAAAAATAAATCCATGTAATGTAAAAATAAATCTCACTGTAATAAGAGAGAGGAGGGAGGGGTTGTTTTTTAAAGGGAAAAAGTAAGTATTGATCCAGAGGCACTAGTCTGTACCCTTCTGTACCCCACACAGCCCTGACTCTGACCAGGCTGGCCCTGGTTAGGGGCCTGTAGGTAAGAATGAAATTGGTGGATCAAAAGAACAAATTGGTTCTACTTTTAGCTCTTTGACTAAGTAAAGTATCACAAGAATGGAAAAACAGGCACCACATTCACTCACCATCAAATTGGTATTAATTGATCAACACTTATGTGCACATATAGTAGTAACAGTAGTAACATTCACAGGGTGTCGAGCAGGCGGGAGTGGGGAGGAGGGGATGGGTATATTCACACCTAATGGGTGTGGTGCACACCGTCTGGGGTTGGACATGCTTGTCTCTCTGACTGGGGGTGGGGGAGGAAAGGTAATATATGTAACCTAAACATTTGTATCCCCATGATATTCTGATATATATATAAACCAATATCTGCAATTTAAAAAAAGAAGGAAGTTGAAAGCATTTGTGGGGCGAGGAGGAAGGTGAGAGCAGGGAACCTGGTAAGATCTGATACATTGGAGAAGCAGCATCTTCCTTCTCTGTCCCTCGTCCTCTGATGATTTTATCCCAACAGTACGAAATAAATGTTCTGGATGATTTGCAGGCAGAGGCAGTGAGGAGGTGGGGGGACTTTGCCTCCTTTTCTTCCTCACTCTCATGTGCCTATAAGTGTATGAGGGAAACTCCCCCCGCAAATGAATGATTGAACAAAAGTAGACAAAAGCTCTACAGTAAGGCTCATTAGGGAAGATCCTATTACCCGGGTGCTGGAAAAACAAAACATTTCCTACAGAGTTCTATGTATAGCACTAATTATCACGGTGTGAATGCTGCACACATAAACATTAAAAGCAGCAGGAGGAAGGCTTCCTCATGAACCAGTGAGGAGAGATCAGCAGCAAATATTTCATTTTCCACTGAGGTTGGTATAAAAGGCAGCCTTAGTCTGTGCCAATAGATGTCTACCAAGAGTAAGACCTTACCAGCCAGCAAAGGTGCTGTCTTAAATGCTAGACTCTATTCAATGACTATTAATAGTCTCTACTATTTGCATTTCTACTGTCTGCCAAGCATGTGCTCGGTGCTGAGACACAGCTTCTGTCCTCTAGAAGCTCACACTATTGGTCTAAGCTCATCATCACAGGGTCTCTTTATCATTCCTAAGTGTTTCCCTGGCAGGAAAACAATTTGAGCAAATGAACACTTTTGAGCAGCATGGATTGGGGTTCAGTGGTTTCATACACACACATCCTTTTTTTTAATCAGAGGAACTCTGTTTTTTTAAACAAAAATATGCTTATAACTCAGCCCCTCCAATCTCTTTGCGGTATTTACAAACTTGCTTCAAAGCCCCAAATTTCCTACTGCATGGCAGTCAAAGACACCTGTGGCTTCTTGGAGACTGAGTAGAGCACGGTCTGCTTTGCTTGCAGATGCCTCTCCCGAACCTGCTGCATCTACTCCGGGCCGTGTTGATGCGAAAACGTTCGCCTTGTGATTCTCAACATTGACCACGTTTCAACATTCACCACATTCACACATGTCATTTGGGGTTAAATTCTTTTCTAATTATTGAGGAAACATAGAAGTGTAAATTCAAAAATTCTTCCTTCTAGAAAGTTTTTTCTGCTGTCCTTTCACAGGGAAATTTTCCATTAGCCCTTCACCCCAACAGAGTTTCCAACTTCATACCATCTTGCTGGCTCTTCTCTTTGCCCCCATGTTAATTTTGTGTCGACTCGACTGGGCCACAGGGCGCCCAGGTATTTGATTAAACATTATTCTGGGCATGTCTGTGACGGTTTCTGGATGAGGTTAACATTCGCACTGGCAGACTGAGCAAAGCAGATTGCCCTCTCCAACGTAGGTGGGGCTCAGCCAATCCACCGAGGGTCTGAAGGGGACAAAAGGCTAAGCAAGAGAGTTTGCTCTTTTGGCCTGCTGGTCTTCAAGCTGGGACGTTGGTCCTCTCCTGCCTTTGGACTCAGATGAGAATTTACACCCTCAGTTCTCCTGGTTCTCAGGCCTTTGGACTGCAGGTCTTGCGACTTCTCAGGCTCCACAATCACATAAGCCAATTGTTTCATACACACACACACATTATGTATACATATTATATATTGTTTCTATACGTAGATAAATATAAATATAGATAGGTAGGTAGATAGGTAGATATCCTATTGGTTATGTTTCTCTGGAGAGCACTGACTAATGCAGGCCCTCACTTTTCTCTTCACTCTCCCTTTTTCCTACCCTGCTTCTTAGAACAAAAGAATAATAAACAAATAAAAATCATTCATACTTTGTTATGCAAAGCAGTTTAACCATCTGTTTTCATTGTTTGGGTTCCTGCCATTTCTAACCTTCTATCTCCTATATCCATGTGTTCTCCTGACATAGGCAGCTCCTTTATAATTCCCTTTCTCAGAAAAATTTTACTATGAGAATACCATTTTCCTAATGGTACACACAGAACAATAAACAGTGAGGGAGAAATGGGGGACCAGAGCCCCCCTATTTCCTTCGTTTCCAGTTCCAACCCCAAATCATCCCACCCCCAGCTGCTGAGAGGGCTCAGCAAATCTGGGAGTCTTATGCAGGCCATTAAATTAGGCATTTGTTGGCCAGCATGGAGAAGGTCCCTAAGGGATTGAAGCACAGAAATGAAGACTGGATGATGTCTCAAAGAGAATAGATTGCTGTAAAGCGAAATAAGGATGGGGATGCTGGGGCGAAACTGGGGAAGCAGAGATCCTCAAGGGGACCCTAGGTGGAGCATGAGAAAGGAAAAAGTACTCCAGGATTTTCCTGCTGCTGGTGCCCATGCCTACTGCTCTACAGAGAAAGTTAAATAAAGTCTGTGAAACCAAACAGCACTGTCAATAGTGGACATGTAGTGAAGCAAGTCAGACTATAATGCAGGATGTATCTACAGGTTGTAGAAAACATAGTTAGTGAAATATGTATATTTCTGTAATATTTAGGTTTTATCCATTCTACTTTAAAATCAAGAAATAATGAGGATACGAATGGAATAAAAGAAGATGTTGAAAAAGGCCAGATGGTCTTAGATTCATTGGAGACATTTGGGAGGGTTTTATTTGTTTTTATTTTTGCGTTTGCATTTTCTTCTAGCATTTCCCAAATGCTAAGATATCATAAACCTCCTTAATGGATCCCCTCTCCTCAGAGCTCATTTGAATCTGATCTGCAAACTACATTACCATACTTAAACTATTAAATATTAAAATCTGAAATTATTCTACAAACATCTGGAGGCAGCCCAGAGACAACATAGCATAATGGCTAGGAGTCCAGAGTCCAGAACCAAACTGCCTGGCTTTGATTTCAAGCTCTACCACTTACAAGCTATGTGACCTGGACAAGTTACTTAACTTCTCTGTGCCTTAGTGTTCTCTTCTGTAAAATAAAGATAATACCTACTTTGAAGAACTACACTGATGATTAAATGAGCTCATATTTATAAAGTTCTGAGATCAGTGCCCAGCTCACAGAAAATGATACATTAGTGTTTATGTGCAAGGTATTATGGTGGCTAGGATTTGCTTTCATGGAGTTGACATTCTAATGGCTTCCAAAGGTCTACAAATAACTGAATACAGGAAGAGCTCATTTTTCCAGAACAATTGTTACTTGGAAAGAGGCATGTTAATGGGGGGAACAAAAGTTCATAAAAATTAATACAGATTTTTTAAAAAAAATTTTGACCTGGATTTAATGTTTAAAAAAGCAAACTCAAAGTCATAAAAAATGTTTATGTGTATCTTATACTTAACATATTATAAGTTATAATCAAAACAAATAATAAATTGCGTGTTGGGTTTTTATATGTAATTTTTTCTATAAAATGTACAGTATGGCAGCCTTTGCTTCCCATTTGAATTTTTATAACACTTTCCTAAAGAGGATCTCCTTTGTAAAAATGTTAGCCAACTTCATCAATTTTCCTAATGCTTGAATATACAAATTATTCTCCTCAGATGCTCTTGTCATCATCCTTGTTAATCTTCTCTTGGCTCCTTATCTGTAGTTTTGTGAATAATTTTATCATTTACTTAGACTTCATTATTTCCTATATTTTTTGTGGTTCTTGAAATTTCACAAATATTCACATCATATGGGAATTATATTATGGAATGTTTACAGCATCCAACAACCAGAGGAAAAATGTCAGAGATATTATGGTGATGAGTAGATACTATTTATGATAAATGAAGTGTTAGAAGATTTGGAGTTAATGTTATAAATTGTCGGCTAATTAGTGACCATTTTCATGTTTTATGATTTCTATTTCCTCTAATAGACTCATAAATTCAGAGATTAAGGTGATTAATATTAATAATCATGCCTTTCCTATTAATACAAGGCAGACAAAATAAGTATAATAATCAAAGTATGCATCAAGTTCTGTAGTAGTAAGCAAGAAAAAGCAGTTTATTCTTCCTGGAAGCATGGAACCTACTTCAAGAAAAAGCCAGTGCATTTGAGGTAAGACTAACAGGTTGAGTAGGATTTCAACAAGGCAAGGGCATTCTCAAATTAATAAAGGCAGGAGAGTTCATGGTATTTTTAGGGGATAGCAAATAATCTGGTGAAGTCAGAGAGCATAAGGATTGTGAGAAGGACATAAAGGTGGATTTGGGGTGGGGGTGAGGGACTAAGGAATGGCATGAACCAATGAAGAACAATAATTGTGATGCTGTGTGAAGATGGGAGTAGGAAGATAAAAGATTTGAGGCAAGAAGTTGTATTAGGAAGTTATTTGAATTATTCTATTATGCCTGAACCTTGGCTTCCCTAGGAATGCCGCCCTTTCTTTGTTCTTCATTCTTTGCCTCTCTCCCCCTCACTCTATCCCGCTTCCTTTATGTCCTCCCCACCCCCTTGTCCCATCTTACTTCTATGTGTAACTTGGAGCCTTTCAATCCTAAATGTCCAATAGGTCCACATGGCTCAGGGAAGAAGGGAGGAAGAAACAGAGGCCGCTAATGACCTCTAGCCACCATTTGAAGAAAGAGGGAAGCAACGTTTTCAAGAGGCTTCCACATACCAAACTCCACACGGGCAATTGACATGTCTTGTTTCACTTAATTGTAACAAGCCTGTGACTTGGGGACTCCTGACCTCACATTTTAAATGTGAGGACCGCATGTACTTGCCATCAAATTGGTACTAACTGATCAACACTAAGGTGCTCACATGGTAGTAATATTGACTGGGTGCCAGTCAGGTGGGAGGGGGGTGGTGGGGTGGGTAAACTCACAACGAATGGACACAGAGCACACCGTACAGGGGAAGGGCACATTTGTAGCCCTGGCTTGGGTGAGGATAAGGCATTATATGTAACCAAAATGTTCATACCCCCATAATATTCTGAAATAAAAAATAAAGTCACTACACAATTTAAAAAATAAAAAATATTTTTTAAGAGCAAAAAAAAAAAAAATCACTATGCAGAGAACGTCCAAGTTTCCAGTTTGGCAAAGCTTGGGTATAGTTATGCGAAATGTTTAATAAACTGATTTTCCCCCCAATATGTAAAAATAAATAAATAAATAAAAATAAACTGAGATTTACTTGGAGACACAGGAGTTCACATCCAGCTTTACTTGACACCAAATTCATGCAGTTTGTACCACACTTGTACTAAGCAGTGAGGAGAAATGGACAAAATGAGGCCTCTAATGTGAGAATAAGGTTTGAAAGACAGATTTAGCCATCAAAAAATACAAAATCATATTCTAAATCACTAGATACTTGCTATTACTATTATTGTTGTTGCTATTGATTGTTTTTTCCCCCCAAGCCATGTGGTAGGAGATTGGTCTGGGTGAAGTGAATGAATCAAATCCTTCCATGGAATTTTTCAAGGAACCACAACCCAAAGTCTATATGTTGATGGCATCCTTATTTATCCCAGTTTTATACTGTTTTAAGAGTTAACTAATTTCCTCAAGAAGCAGAACATCCCAAATTGGGTTCCCAGGGTGAAAATTTTGGAGGGAGGTCAGAAGAACACAAAGGGAATGCATTATATTAATATTTA
>RJWJ010046835.1:0-11198 GCA_004363605.1 Indri indri
GGTCAGGCTTGGGGCGGGGGTGGGGAGACACCACCCAAGGCTCAGGGGCAACCACAGGCCACCCGCGCCTGCCCCAGCCAGCGCCCAGCATATCAGCCCCGTCCCAGCCCCGGACTGTCATCCCCAGGCCCCGCCCTGCCTAGGCTCCCGCGAGGCTCCGGCCTCACTTGCTTACTGGCACGTCGTCGTGTGTCCCTGCCCTGCCGCAGACCCCTCCCCACTCTAAAGTCAAGTCTCACCTCTGGGCCTGCTTCCATCCGAGTTTTGCCTGTTTCAGGCCCGCTCCTACACCGCGTCGCCTGTCGTTGGCGCCCCACTCTATTGAAGAGCCCGGCTCCAATCTGAAGCCGCGCTCGTAACCCTGGGCTCCCCGCGCCGGGGGCGTGACTTCTTTCCGACGCCAGCCTATCCCGGGCCCGCGCCCGCATGGGACTCCGCCCAGCTTTGCCTAGTCCTCCCCTCGGGGTGTGCTTTGGCCCAGGCCGCACCCCTTCCGCTGGACAGAGGCGATCCTGCCCGGCTGTGTCTAGGCGCGAAGGGGTGGGGGCTCACCTCAGCAGAGGAGTAGCCAGAGGAGGAGTATCTGGACATGTCAAAGTCATCATCGCTGGCCGTGGAGGAAAAAGGACAGAGAAGTGATTCAGGGAAATTAAACAGAAAAAATTATATAGAAAACTCCCTGCACCCCCACCTCCCCGTCAGTCAGCACCCCACCCCTCTCTCACGGTTCCAAATAAGGAGCACAATCTAAACAAAAACTGTGGCCAGGTGCCGTGGCTCACGCCTGTAATCCCAGCACTTGGGAGGCCAAGGAGGGAGGATCACTTGAGGCCAGCAGTTCAAGACCAGCCTGGGCAACATAGCAAGACCCCGTCTCTACAAAATGAAAAATAAAAAAATTAGCCAGGCGTGGTGGTGCACCCATAGCCCTAGCTACTTGGGAGGCTGAACCAGGAGGATCACTTGGGCCCAGGAGTTTGAGGCTGCAGTGAGCTATAATTGTACCACTGCACTCTAGCCCAGGCAACAGAGCAAGATCCTGTCTCAAAAACAAAAACAAAACTGTTTGCTGTGCAAATGCAGGTTTTTAAAGACAGGTTCACTAGCTCCACCCTTCTAAATAAATTGCTACCCTTAACTTCCTTCTAGATACTCTCTTCATCCCCTTCCCCTCATTTTTCTAGGCTCAAATCTCCCTGACTTGTTGGGCTCACCCTTGGAGAAATCCTGGCTAAGGAATAATCTTCTTCTAACAATATAGCAGATGTGGCCTGTACAGCCCACTTGTGCTCACACAGCTTCCTGTGGCTTGCCCAGCTGCCCTCAGGCCCCCGTACACACCTGTCCGTGTCAAGGGCTACCAGTGGCTTCTCATCTGGGCTCTGGTCAAGCGAGGAGTAGCCTTTATTGGGGACGACCAGCCTGGGTGAAGAATTTTGGGGGTTGGAGTGGCAACTGGAGCACATAGACCTGGCAGGGGACTGGGCTGGGCCCCACCCAACCACTTCCCTCCTCCCTACCCCCACCTTGGATCCTACTGAGGCTCTCTCCTCTCAAAGAGGAGCTGGGCCTGAGAGGGAGGGAAAAGGGGGAGGCTGGCAGGGTCCGGGTGGGCTAGAGAGGGCCTCTACCTCGTCCGGGCCATGACATTGTTCTTCTTGGGTTGCTGGTTGACGGGGCTGCCCATGCTGCCATTCTTCAGGGAGCCCTTCCGGGCCAGCTCCCGCTGCTTCTCTGCAGGAGAACACGGGAAGGAAGCTGTGTCCTGCCCTCAGGGCCACCCTGCCTTACCCCTCAGGGCAGCCTGGGCTAGGCCTCCATTGTGAAACCACTTGTTCCTATAGGGACTGAGGCAGGGATCCCCACTCCAGGCCCTTGCTGCTTGGTGGAGACAGTCCTTGGCCCTGTACAAGCTGAGGCAGATAGTGGTGAGCAGGAGGGGGCTGAACCCCTGTATTCCTGGAGCTACGAGTCCCATGTGGGGCAGTTGGTGTGTGCTTGATAGCTGGGAAAGGCTGGAGAGGAAGAGATAATCACAGAAAGATGGAGCAGTCAGGGAGGGCTTCCTGTAGGTGACACCATGAGCTGGAGAGAGGAGGGCTTTCTAGGAAGGAGTGTACAAAATAGTGTGCACAAAAATACATTTAGAAGTGAACATACTTGTGGATCTGGTTGTTATAGAGGGGTAAAGAGGGAGAAAGCTCAGGTTAGAAAAGTAGGATCCATTTTTCAGTCATTTATTTATTCAACAGGTATCTGTGTCACCAATCATGTCAGGTCCTGTGCTAAGGGCCTGAAGATTCCCTCTGGTTACAAACTCCAAGTGTGAAGGCCTTGAATGCCAGATAAAGGAGTTTGGGATTAATGCAGAAGGAAAAAGGAGCCACTGAAGGTTGTGAAGTGTGAGGGGCAGGGAGCAGGAGGCTGGGGTAGCCCATGTGCCTATGCTGCCTAAGTGACGCTCCAACTCCTCTGCCGGCTTCTGAGTTCTCAATGCTCCAGGGCCTACCAGGTTCACGGGGCTGGCCATCAGATGACCTGCTGTCTGGTGTGTGACAACTGTCACCAGAAGTAGCTGCCTGGGCCCTGGAGGAGGCCCATCTACCCTTTCCTACTCGTCTCAAGTAAAGCCCAGGTCTATGGAAAGGAACTGTGGGGAGAGGGACAGGAGGAAGGCTGGCTCAGAAAATAACCACGCGCCCCGGCGAGTAAGACAGGAAGGGCCTTTACAGCTACTGTGACTCACTGTGAAATTTCCCCTGACCTCCAAATCTCTCGTCTCCTACTCTTTGACCCTCTTTCTTTGCCTCTGCTCATCTGACTCCAGCTTTTTGTCCCCGTCTTTCCAGCAGGTGGCAGCTGCTATTACCACACCAAGCCTCTAGGGGGTGCAATTTGCCTTAAAGTTCCTGGTGGTAATTGCCCTTAGTGCAACTGGAACGACGCTGTGAATTTTCATGAGGAGCTTTGGTGGCAACATAATGGGGAGAAAAATAATGTTATTTTAAAAGCATGCTAAAGGTGTTTGAAATAGTGAAAAAATGCAAACAATAAACTGGCAAAAACCAAACTACAGACTACTGTGCAACCATTTGAAAGAATGAAGTCACTCTATATTGACATTGGAAGGGGCTCCACGATGTTAAGGAGAAGGGGGAGCAAATGTGCACGGAAAATGGGTGCGGTATGGTGCTACTTATGTTAAAATACCAAATACAACTACAAAACTAAAAAGGCTCAGGATGATTACCTCTGGGGAGGAGAATGTGATGGGGAGAGTAGAGGAGAACTTACACTTATTAAAATACTTGTTAAATGAAACAATAATAAACACATCAAACTGGCTACAGTGTGAGTCTGATGTCTTAGGAAGATGAATAAATTCCACTGAGAGAGCTGCTCTCTTGTTTGGGAAAACAGCTTGAGGGGCTCCCTTGGATGTGGTCTGGAAGAAGAGAAGCAAGGTGAAAAATTTTAAAAAGAACAGGACTCTGTGGAAAGGACCCCTGGCAGCTGCAGAGGGAGAAGGCTTTAGGATAGATGGGAAAGGATCTCAGTATGTTGTGGGTGGCTGGAGCCTGGGGAGAAGATGGACAGGAGGGTGGCCGGGACAGCAGAGGAGTTTTGAAGGATAGTGATGACCTATATTTCATCGTAAACTCTTTCCTGTATGCACTGTGTTGTGATTTCTCTTCATGAGACCAATTTTTTTTAGAAAAGTCTGTTATATACAGCAGCCTTGAGTCAGTGAAACTTTGGTCCCTGAAGGGAGAGGGGCAGTGTTCAGCATGAAGTGAGACAGTGGCTGTAGGAGCTGCGGGCAGTGGTTGGGAGCCAGGTGACTTCAAAAGAACAGGCTGCACAGTAAACTGACTTTGGAGTAGGCATGAGATAAACCCCCAAGGGAAAGGTGACCTGGAACAGGGGGGAGATATTTGGGTTTTCTAAGAAACTACGGGAAAACACTCCGAAACAGGAGCCAACCAGGCCCCAAGTTCTCAGGATGGGCTGAAGTTGGAATTGGGTGAGAGGCTCAGATTCTACGGTTTGGAACCCTCATTCCTTTCCATCCCTCAGACATAACAACTGACACCTCATCTCTAAGGCAGCTTCCTCTCAGCCTAATCCAGTGTTTGATGGGACTACCAAGTCTTCTCTCTGGGGTTCCACGGCTTTACCCCTGGAGCTATCCCCTGGAATACCTGCAACCTTCTTGGCCTCAGAGATGCCACCTAGAGTTTCAGGCTTCTGCAGAGAACTGTAGCTGTCCTCTTTGCCTTGCAGGACATAAGGTGCCTGGCAGTGCCAATGACTTGGTGGCTTGAGTCTTGGAATCATCTAGGCTGAGTTGGTTTATTTGTGGCACCTCATTGCAGACCCAGCCCAGAGCACCTGTCTACTCCCCACATCTCCCTCATCACCCCCAGACACACTCACCCAGCTTCACTTGGAGCGGGGATGGTTTGTAATTCATGGCTACTGACTCACCCTCCCGGGCGTCACAGTCTCCGTCTGAGATGGAGGCGGCGGCTGGGTCCTATGGGAGAACACAGAGAGACAAGGAGTTGTTAGGAAGTGAGTACAGGGGGCTGCTCTCAGCCCTGAAGCCAGCCTTCCCTCCTGCCCTCTGAGCTGCTGGGAGCATTCGCCACTGATAGCAGCAGAGCATTCGGGGAGAGTGGGGCAGACGAATCCATCATGGGACAAAGACACTGGGCTGGGTAGAAAAGCCAAGGATCTTGGTCCCAATGACACCCAGCTGGGTGTCTGTCTTCAAAGTCCTGTGATCCAGCCTCCTCCAGAAAGGCCACCACGATTTCCTTAAACCCACAGGACCTCCTTTTCTTAACTCCCATACTAGTGGCCCTTCTCCTCGGGCCCTTCCTGTGTGCTTCTTTGGCAAGGTCTTTCTAGGTTCCTGAGAGTTGAAGTCTGGATTAAGTTCAGAGTAGGTGCTCCCTGAGATGGGCCTTCTTCTGTTTTCTAGTGCTGGACAAGTTCACAGGATCCAGAGAACTGACTGGCCAAATCAGGCCAGACTTCAAAGCTGTAGCCACTTGATAAAAAAAGAGTTCTAATGAGGACTTCTTTAGTTCACAGATGAATCCTAAAGAGTGTTTCCTGGGAGAACCCGAAAGGTTCTGTGTATGGTAGGTGAGAAGACAAATAATGACAAATCAGCAGGTGGCTAGTTAGTCCTCTGGTGCCCAAAGTGCAAAACACTTGATACTATCATACAGATGACAAGGAAGGTAGGAAAGCATGTGTTCTGTGGATTGTCCAGGGTCTGCAAGCTTTTCAGTCTCCCTCACTGCCCTCCTCACTAACCTCCTCCCTCTGGGCTGGGCCCTGTACAGCCCAGAGTCCTTATCTAGCCTTGCTACCCGCTCTAAAACACATTCCTCTGCTGCAAGATCCAGGGCACTAGCCCACCCTGTCTCAGTCAGTTGGAAGGGGCTGGAGTCATCTGCATTCTCCCTGAGATGCTGATGACCGAACGTTGATATGTGTGCTGCCCCTAGCCATCTTTGCGTTTTAACCAGGCCCTGCAGAGTGGTAAGCCTAAGGTATGAGGATTGCAGTGGGCTTCCAAGGCTGCTGCCTGTTTGGCCTCTGGGGATGCAGAGAGCAGACAGATAGGTAGAATGCTGCCACAGGGTCAGGCCCAGGGATCTGAGTGGTGGCTGATGACCCAGAGAGGCTAGGATATATTAACATAACCATTATGGGGGCTTCTGTTTCCCTTAAAATGAGGCAGCAGGGACAAAAACATGCTGTCGCTAAGGACAAAGGGAAAAGTCTAGAATGTTTGAAAGGGAAATCCTAGTCTTGTCTGTGCTCTTTGAGGCCATCCAGAGCACAAGCCCCTGCATGGGCTGTGTTGCCACAGTGGTTTGCAAGTTCCTGAGGGCAGAACCAGGGCCTCCTTCCTCTGCTGATCCCTGTCCCTTAGCCATGATTGAGGGGGCCGGGGAAGGAGGCTTTGCCTAAAAAGGTCAGGTGCCACAGTGTCTGCATCTAAGGCAATTTCCCATGCTGCAAGCCTCTCTAATCCTTCATCTTCCCAGGCTCGGCAACCTCCCTGGGAGACTCCTCATAGCACCTGCCCTGCACGGCCTTGGAGATGTTTACATTGCCTCTCTGTGGCCAAACAGCTTCTCAGCTGCTACCTGCTCTGGTCACAATGGGCTACAGGGAGTGATCGCTCTAAAGCAGCTGGAGGGAGGGCTTTTCAAAGGGCAAATCCCATAAGCATGCTGGTGGGACCCTCCCAGGGAAGCACTGGCACATCTCCAAGTTCCTCAATCACATTCTTTCACTTTTTCTGTAGCATTTGTCACATGCCACATACCACATCCATTTATCCATGCCTCTCAGGACACTGTGCTCCTTTGGCTCATCTCTTACCTCTAGGGCCGTTTCTGTGTCCTCCCACAGCCCTTGGTCATCTCTGCAGGGTCCTGCCCTCAGCCCTCCTTTCTCCCCTTGGGGAACCTTGATGTCTGTTATAGCTTGGATTGACTTTTTTTTTTTTTTTTTTGAGAAAGGGTCTTGCTCTGTCTCCTGGGCTAGAGTGCTGTGGTGTCATCATATCTCACCACAACCTCAAACTCCTGGGCTCAAGCAATCCTCCTGCTTCAGCTTCCCAAGTAGCTGGGACTATAGGCATGTGCCATCACATCTGGCTAATTTTTCTAGTTTTTTTTTTGTAGAGATGGGGGGTCTTGCTCTTGCTCAGGCTGGTCTTGAACTCCTGGCCTCAAGTGATCCTCCCACCTTGGCCTCCCAAAGTGCCAGGATTACAGGTTTGAACTACTGCACCCAGCCTGGATTGACATTTTTATACCAGTGACTTCTAAATGTGTGGCCTTCCAATCACGCATCTGCCCCTTAACCCTCCATTCCACCTATCACATGAGAGTGTTAGGCTTCACTGTCCCTTCCCTGGGGATGATTTTAAAAATCACAAGCCCCCAGGCATTTGGGGCTAACTTTTTACTCCTTAGGGCAGACCAGTTCATCAGAGTCTCCTCTCTCAGGCTGGAGGTATGGTAACATTGGAGGTAGACTGTGCAGGAAGGACAGGGCCTGGGAAACAACTCTGGTCATAGGGACCCATATATGGTCCTCAAGGCCCATTGGGCAGTTCCTGGTGGTATTTGATCCTGTGTGAAATGCCAGCTCCTTTGGGCCATGAGCCAGGGTGAGAGTTCCTGTGCAAAGCCCGCAATTCAGCATCTCCCCGACACTGTCCATGATAGAAGGCCATCTTAATGGTAAGCACAAAGATCTCTGGCACTGTGCCTGCAAAACCAAGCCGTTACTGTGGCCTTCCCGCATGTCTTCCCTTAGAAATGCAGCCAATGCAACATGACCATCACATGGAGATATAATCAGGAGAGTAAATGTAAAATATTCATGAATGTAAGTATCAGAAAGGACTCCAGGCAGAAGGAAGTGTCTGGGTCCAAGAAATCAGGGAGAATTTAAAATGCCCCCCAAGGACATCTGAAAGCGTTAGCTAGATCCAGGAACTAGAGTGAGGATTAACAAGATTATTAATAAACACTTAGCAGAGACAGACATTGAAACGCATCTCTAACAGCAACACATGTTTCTGCAACCCTTCAAACAAATTCTCCAAAGACTGTGGAGATGATTCATAGCCCAGTCTCACTGTTTCTGGGACAGGATATATAGGCTAATGGCCAGTGCAAAGCCACTATAACTAGAGGAAGGCAAAAGTGCCAGAAGAATCCTTAGAGTTAGTCTGGTCTGGTGATTTTCATTAAACTGTGTTGCCTGAGTGAGCGAGAGCGGGGAGCGATGGCAGGGGGTCTGGCTTCCCTCCAACCAGAGTAGATCCACCTTTATTTCATTTACATAACAGCCTGCTGCAAGATTTTGGTTGGAGAAAATGTTCTATTGTTTGGAAAAAAAAAAGTTAAAATCTATTGATTTAATCCAATCTGGTATTTTTAAAATGTTTTATTATGGAAATTGTTATGGAAAGTAGAGAAAACGATACAGTGAGATCATGGATATCCATCACCAGCCTCAACAAATATCAACTTATCAACCCATTCTTTTTAAAAATGAGGAAGCCTGGACCCAGAATAGAAGTATCTTACCCAGGACCAGCGATGGAGTAAATGACCTTTCACAGCTTGCAGGGAAAAGAGCATGACTAGGGCTTGGAGGTAGAGATGGGCCCTCTGGGAGGCTGCTCTGTTCCTGCAGGCCCAAGCATCAGTCTGCATATTAACCTCCTCCCTTTCCTCCTACCCCAGGGGTGTCCTAGCTCATGAATTATCTCTAGCTGGCTGATCTTACTTGTTGGAGCTGTGGGTAGCACAATAGATACAATGGTAGGCTGGGACCCAGGAGATCAGATAAGTAGGATAGAATTGGGTGGGTAAAAAGGGGAAACAAAGGGAAAAAATCAGAAAGTAGAACCTTCAAGGCTCATGCCCATGGTCTCAAGAGGGAGGGACAAAAGGGACTGCTTTCCTGAATGACCAGCAGAGCTTTACAGGTTGCTCTGGCAGGACTCCAGGTGACAAAAAAGAAGACTTGTAGGGGGTTTTATAGTTCTTAACATAAGTCTTCAGATCCATGAGCTCATCTGATTCTCACGAGTACCCAATAGACATGGGATTGCCTCCCCAACATTGAAATTATACCCCTCCTCCTCCACTGGGCAACAGACATGGCTTCAGTGGCTACCTCATTCTTAGTGCTAAGGGGATTTCCTGACTAAAGGAAGACAGTTTACTCTACACAGTCTCATTCTCCTTGCCACACAGACTGAAAGGAAGATTGGAATGGTTAAAGCATAGACTCTGGAGCCCGAGTATCTAGGATAAAATTCTAGCTTTTCCATTTAGTAGCTGTGTGATCTGGGCTTTAGTTTCTTCATCTATAAAATAGGACTCATACTAATACCTATGTCAAAGATTCTTTGACATAAAATGAGTTATTATATGTTAAGTACTTAGAATAGTACTTAGTATAGTATATACTGGGCACTATATCCATGTTAGCTACAAAGTTGTCATTAGTATAGGTTCAGTGAGGCCTACACATGGACGGTGTGCCCAGGGAGTGACCGGCCCACAACTGCAGCCCTAATACCACATAGGCTGGGGCCTGGTTTATATACAGAGGTATCTATGGAAAAGGTGCTTCCTCCACAGGGTGAAGAGGGGCCTTACCAGGTGCATTCCTGTTTCCTTTCTTTCTTTACTCTACCATGCTACAATTCCCTCACTTATTTAATAAGGCTAGGCCTGGGGCTCGTAAAGATAAATAGAAAATAGCCCAGCCAGGCACAGTGGCATGGCCTGTAATCCCAGCTACTCAGGAGGCTGAGGCAGAGCATTGCTTGGGCCCAGGAGTTCATGTCCAGCCTGGGCAACATAGCAAGACCTTGTCTCTAAAAAAAAAGAAAGAAAGAAAGAAAAGGAAAGGGAAGAAAATAGTCCCATCTTTAAGAAGCTCTCAATAATTATCAATAAATGTGACAAGAGCCATATGAAAGTAGAAGGAATGGGACAAAGGGAGGGTGGTCAGAGGAGACACTTGATCTCAAAACATCAGTTCACCAGTTAGTTTAAGAGGAGGAATGACATTCAGGGAACACGTGTAAAGGCTCAGAAGCATGAAACTAGCACGGTACATTCAAGGAACTATCAACATTTTGCTATAGTTGAAGCCTTGGGAAGGCATGATGAAAAGCAGCAAGAAATCAAGTTCATGGGGTCAGGAGGGCTCAAGTCATGATGGAAGGAGGGCCTTGGTTTTGTTCTTTATGCAGGAGATTATGGGGGCCAATGAAGCCTCAAGCAGGGGAGTTACGTAATTTGAGATGGAGAAGGGTCCTCTCATGTGGGTGGGTGGAAGGGAGGTAAGGATATTTATGAAACTACTACAACAGTGCCAGCAAGAGATAGCAGGGACCTGAACCAAGCAGAAGCAGAAGATGAAAGGTCAGAAAGGAGGACGTCATTGAGGGTGCAACTGGCACACTTTAGATGTAAAATGTAAAAGGAAGAGTCCAGACATTCCTACTTTTCTGTCTGGGGTAATTGGGAAAGGAATACTAATTTCTAAGACAGAAGGTGCAAGAGAAGGCACAGCTACATTGTCAGGGAAAACCAGGTAAGTTCATTTGGGGACATGTTAAATTTTTACGTGTCTTTTGGACACCCAGATGATATCACTAGTCAGTATGATTTGAGGTGTGGGAGCTCAGAAAAGAGATGTAGGCTGGTGGTGATGGGAGCCACAGAGGGGAATAAGCCCTCAGAGAGAATTAGCAGAATGAAAAATGGCAAGAACCAAGGATGAAGCTCCGGGGAACATACAAGCTTAGGGGATAAGTGGAAGGAGACTGGGTAGATAAGATGTAGGAATAGACCTAGGAAGTCATTCAGGTAGAGTTTCAAGGTGGAAGAAATCAACAGTATCAATAGGCAATGGATACATAAGATAAAGACAAAATTTAGAAATAAGGAAGTCATAGGTAGCCTCAGTGAACACAGTTTTAGTTGAAGGTTAGGAAGAGAGCACAGATTACAGAGGATTTAGGAGGTAATTGGAAAGGAGGAAGTAGAGACGGTGAACACAGGCTTTTCTTTCAAGGAGCTAGACTGAGAAGGGAAGGAATGAGAATGGATGACAGCCAGAGGGAGCTTTAGAGTTTCAGGATTTCTTTAGAGCAAGGAAATGCTAGACAACTGTCCTAGACTGAGGGGAAAGAAGCTGGGTAGAAAAGGAGATGTTTGATGGGGCATGATCTTTGAGGAGTCAAGAGCAGAACCAGAGCCTTAGACCAGAGGAGGAGGCTCCTTACTGAAATGGAGAAGGGAGGTGAGGATGGGTGAGGGGTGAAGATAACATGGAGGTAGAAAGGTGGGTGGAAAGTTAAGGAAGTTTATTCCTTCCTAAAAGCTTTGTTAGGTAAAGGAAGGGGGTGAACTCCAAGGGGTTGGGGAAAAGAGGGATACTTGGTGGGTGGCCAGAGCAGGAGATCAGACTGGCTGGGATCCCAGCAACAATCTTTATCTTTCACTCATCCATGTCATCCAATCATAAGAATGAAAGGTGCTATCCATGGTGCTGAATAATCTTGCTTTTGTCTTGTCGGCTGAGCATAGATGATTCAGGGTAGAGACATGATTCAATTTTAGCTTTCC
>RJWJ010046836.1:0-11202 GCA_004363605.1 Indri indri
TGGTTAGGGTTGGGGTGAGGTGAGGGCTGGGGTGAGGTTAGGGTTAGGGTTGGGCTGGGGTGAGGGTGAGGTGGGGGCTGGTTTTCCTTGGCCGGGTCGTGTCTTCCTCAAACTGTGTCAATAATGTTTTCCCAGGTCTCTTCCCGGCGCCTGTGTCCTGGCAGGCCGGTGGTCACACACGCACCTGCTCGGAGTCCTGGCGTCAGGGTGGTTGGCGGCCACCAGGCCACACCCGGACGGAGCCTGGCGCCCGCTGCCCCGCAAGCCAGAGCCCGGTGAGCGCTTCGCCCTCCGCGCTCAGACGAGGCAACGTGGAAAACGGCGAGACGGTGTGTGGCAGGACCTCTCCCACACAGAGGAGGAAACTGCATCGGAACAGTGACGGGGACATTACCAGAGCGACTTTTCCACGATTTTGGTCCTGAAAACCTCCTCCTGGTCTAGGTTCACGGTGCAGTAACAGTCCCTCATCTTGTTTGGCCCCGGGTAGGAGGGAAGATTTTTGGCTTCACCTGGAAAGTAAAGGTGACACACGTCATCTGTTTGGCATGGAAACGTCTGGTCCACCTGCCCGTCACAGAGATGTTTCCAAATAACACAGTCACTTCACAGGGACGCGCCTGCTCTGGCTTCCCCGCGTTCACTGGCGCCACGCGCCGTCTGGGTTTTCCCGAACGCCACTTGTGCCACCGAAACGCAAACCAACACACGTCAACCTCCAGGACAAAGATCAAAGCAGTGACCCATCTGCCTTGATATTTTTACCCACGTTAGGCCCTTTAAGTTTTTTAAATTGTGGTAAAATACACGTGACATAAAGTTGTCGCCTCACCCGTTTCTGAGCGTAAGTTCAACAGCGCCAGGTGCACCTGCCTCCGCGCAGCTGTCACCACCATCATCTCCGGAACCTTCCTCCGCCCAGACCGAGCCCAGCCCCATGAAACGGCCACTGCCCCCCACCCAGGCCGGCACCACCGTCCCCTCCTGTCCCGTGGGTGTGACGCTCGGGGACCTCATCTGGGTGGAGTCATGCAGCATCTCACACAGCGTGGCGTCCGCGGGCGCAGCGCGTCAGAGCAGCGCCAGGACTGCCTTCTTCTCAGGGCTGAGCAACGCTCCACATGGATTTTCTGCCTTTGGCTTCTCTGTTCATCCCTGGGTCCCTTTTTATCTTGAATCTGATGTTATAGCGTCAGGTAAAAGTCGGAGCAATAACTGAAGAGCAGGCTACTCTCACGGATGAGATTAAACCCCGGCTCCAGCTGTTCATAGCTCAGAGTGACTTGCCAGCTGGGAGGAACGTCCAGGAGGCCTGGCCGGCGTCCACATCTCCCTCCCGCAGGCCCCTTCCTCCGGAGTCACCCAGGAGGCGTCTAAACACGCGTAAGGACGACAGAGGAAGTGTCGAGGCGGCAGGAGCCTGTTGGCCCCGCAGAGGGCCCACGACGTCCCGACCCCATACTTGGCTGGGCCTGCCCAGAGGTCGTGGCAAAGCCCCGCTGCTGGTGTCCTCTGCTGGGAGCACTTGCGAGCCCCAGAGGCCGGTGGCACGGCCAGGTGTCCGGGGACCGAGAGTGAGCAGAGACCAGAGAAGGCTCTGGAGCCACGGCCAGCCTGGCACCCAGCACCCTACGACAGGACAAACCACGTGGCCCCCTCGGGCCTCAGTTTCCTCCCCATCAGGGTGCGGAGTCATCAGTGACCGCGCTGAGATCGGGTGAGTGGAACATGTGATGCCCCAAGCAAGGTTTCGCATATTTAAAACGCTGCATGCGTGTCAGCGACATCACTATCGCTGCACACGCAGGACAACACCGTCACGCCCACACGTGCGTCCAACACAGACCCGCGGAGGCCCACACAGTTAATTCTGCTGTGGAATGCTAAGGATTAACATGCCTCTAGATACAAAAAATACTACGGTGTGGTTTGCTTTGTTTTCTAACAACCCAACTTAGTGCCCGGCACACCAGGGCGGCGTCTCTGCTCACGCCGCGCAGACCACACACGGCAATCTCTGCGCCTGCGTCAGCCCAGCCGGCAGGGCTCTCCTCTCACTCAGCGCCCAAAGCCTGCGTCTGCGTCGCTTCTACAGCGATTCTCTTATGTCGCCCAGAACGGTTTGTTTCCCTCTGAAAGTGTAAACCTTCCCCCCCCAGAGGAAAGGGCCGGAAGGGCCTCGAATCCCCCAGAGAACACGCTCTGCGACTTCCTGGTTCCAGGGCGGCACTTGCTAGATTGGCGTGTTGCACGTGGTGCGATGTCACCTGGCTGCTAAAACCAATGAATAAGCATCCGGAAAGGAAAGTAGAGAAGATGCGTGAGAAATATTAATAAACGGGCATTGAAACGTCACTGTGTGTGAAATCATGATTACTAAGCAACCTGACGCGTAAGCAATAAAGCCCCGAGGAGGACTCTGCTTCCCCACCCCCCACAGCCCCCCCAGCCTCCTGCTCTTTTAGGGTTTGATTTTTGCTCGTTGCACAGCAATTTCTAATGGGTTGTCACTAAGGGGGTGGGAGTGAGAATTCCAAGGTAGCAGAGAAGAGAAAGGAACACGAAAGAGATGGTAGGAACGTTCTCAGGTTAAGAACAAGCTGCAGAAGACCGAGGTGAGGATATAACGGAAACTTCCCAGAAGCTTGAGGAGGAGGATCTGGGTAAAACCTGCTCTCCCTGCACCTGAAGGCAGCCAGGCTGGGATCCCCGAGCAGGCGGACAGCAACCTGGGGGCGCCCAGGAAGCAGAGAGACAGACGGAGACGCAGCCCGGCCCAGCAGTGCACGCAGGTCCCCGGGAGGCAGCGGGAAGTGGGCAGGTGCCCAGGCTGGCCCCACACGGCCACCCCGCAGCCTGCAATAAGCACGTTGACAACACACGTGTGTGTGTTGATTGGGAGAGCATTAGCACACCACACAACTCAAGGCTTTCATCAGCACCTTCTCAGGCCTGGGCAACACCCCAATATGGCAGAACACGTCCCCGTGAGGGGGTCCTGCCACGCCCTCTCCCGCTCTCTGTCCCTGAGGAGGTGCCCGCTCTGGACATTCATGCAAATGGAATCATACGGTGTTAACATTACGTGTGGCCTTCCGTGACCGGCTTCTTCCACCGAGCACGCCGTTGTCACAGTTCATCCACGCTGGGCAGGAATCGTATTTCATCCTTTTCCCAGCCGGGCGACGCTCCATCCTGCGAACGCAGCACAATGCATTTATTCCTTCATCCACTGGCAGCATCTGCACGGTCTCCAGCTTTCGGCCGCTGTGAGCCCCGTGCACGGGTTTCTGGGTGAACCTGCTCTCACTTCCCTTGATCGCCCCTGGGAGAGGGACTGTGCGTCGCCGCGTAGCTCAGCGTTCGCCCCTTCCAGGAACTTCCGAGCTGCCCCCCGGGGCCGAGCCACTGGGCAGCGCACGGGCCTGTCCTCCACGTCCCCGCAGCACACGCTGCTGTCCGTCTTGCCGGCTGTGCCTTTACTCTGAGTGGAGAAACATGTGTCTTTATTTTCTTTTGATGGCAAATAGGGGGAGGGATTGTGGCAACAGCCTCAGGCAGCCAACGTTTCTGGCAAAAGACCCCGGCAGATAAAGAAACTGCCTCTGAAGAGAACAGGCCGAGGCCCCCCTGCACAGGGGCACGAGCTTGCTCCCCGCAATGCCTGGCGTGGCAGGGTCTAGATCTACCTGCCTGGCCGAGACCAGTGCCGCATGCCCTGGGGCGGGACGGGCCTCCCTGCCGCAGGCGCAGACCTGCCGGTGTGTGAGCGAGACCCTCTGCTCCCTCTGAAGTCGGCAGGGCTGGCACGAAGAACAAAGTCAGTTCCCTTTTTCTAGGGAAGAGCCGAGAGTTTCTGCACCTGACCTGCGACGCCATGCAGACCCTCGCTGGAGGGGCAGGGGTGGGAACACCCTGCTTGTGTAGGTTTCCCTGCAAAACGTGTTCAATACACAAACGCATCTGTGTGTTGGCGCATTGCCCGCCATTCAGCAGCCCCAGAAGCGCACGGCGGAAAACTCCCAGCCGCAGTGGTCCCAGGTTGGAAACACGATCTCCCTGGGGCCCCACACGCACTCTCCGGAAACAGCCATGGCCACCGGTTTCTGTTTCTTGTTCTTCCAGCATCACAGCCTCAAATCGCAGTCTCACTGCCGTTTCTGGGTTCGTCACCCTGAAATCTGCTGTGAAAGACGAAGGGCTGGGGACAGACAGGTCCCTCACCCCCCTGCCCCGTCTCTGCTGTGGCACTGCGGGGATCTGACGCTTTCACTCTGTCCTGTCATTGTCTTACCTATTTTTATAGCTTGATTCTACATATTTTAACCCCACGGAACGTCCTTTACAACATCACGAAGATGAAATCGTCTGTCGCAGAGCCCAGGGCTGGGACCGGCCCCGTCCGCAGGTCCCCTGACTGGAAGGGACCCTGGACCAGCTCACGGCTCTGGGCGACGTCTCCAGCCATGCACGGTTTCTGCCCCTCAGCATCCTGATTTAGACTTTGACAGGGTATAAACTCTGGTTTCAACGTGACTTTCTGTCCGTGGACGTGGTTCCCGTCTCACGGAGCACATGCATGTACGCGGGAAGCTGCCTTCCCCACCTGCCCCTGCGGTCTCTCCGGTGCAGGCAGCAACACCGGCTCCTCCTGGAGATGTGTTGGGCAAATGCATCCCTTTTCCCCTTGCCACATAAACGGGAGCGTAACTAGCCTAATGGTTGCCGTGTAAGCTAACGAGACTTAGGACGACGCTCTGAGATCAGCGGGGTGTTAAGAACGTCCCGTTTCCCGACGGCGCAGTTCGCTGAGTGACGCCACCGCAGCTCAGCCCCGGGCGATGGCGCCGGGTTATTCTGCCTTTCGCTGCTGTCCAGAACGCTGCAGTAACTTACCTTGTGTGGATTCAACTTCTTTTTTTTTAATTTCAGAATATTACGGGGGTACGAACGTTCTGGTCACACGGGTTGCTCTTGCACTGCTCGAGTTGAGGTCACCAGCATGCTCGTCGCCCAGCTGGGATCTCTGTGCCGTCAGGTGTGACTTCACCCATCTCGCCCACTGGCACGATTTCCGTCGAGTTTCACTTCTGCCTGTGCGCGCGGGTGCCGACCAGTTAGTTCCAGACCAACAGTGAGCACGTGTGGTGTGTGTCCATTCCTGCGACGCTTCGCTCAGGACGACGGGCTCCACTCCATCCAGAATGTCGCAAAAGGTATTAATTCGTTTCCCCTCGGCTGAGTAGTGCTCCACGGTGCACCTATACGCAGGCTCCGTTTCTGCACGACAAACACTGAATGCCTACAATAGGAATTCCTGGCAGAAGGGGTGATTTGTACTTTCCATACAAATTTATCACGTTGCCAATTGCTCCCCACAGTATCAGCGCAATGTGCATTCTCGCCACACCGATCCCCCAACCTGGGCTTGTGCCGGGCCACGAGATTGTGGGTCTTTGTCTGCTGGAGAGGTGAAAATGGGACGTTTGCGGTTTTTACCCTCCAGGCATCACCAAGAGCTCCTCCTGCAGGGTTCCCATCTCACACCCACCTGGGCAGTCCGCGAGGAGCGTCTGTCCCTCTTCCTTCCTCTCTCTCCTCCAAGACAGGGAACAGATCCCAGCAGAAAGTCCCCACCCGCCAGCCCCGCCAGGCGGCCAGGCGCCACAGCCACAGGGAGCAGAAATCATCTGTTGTCAAAATTCTGACTTCTCCAGCTGTGACTCAGTCTACCACTTGTGCTAACGCATCGGGTCTCTCGGGGGCTGAGCCCTCGTCCCAGCGCGGCGGGGTCCACGCACCTCCCCGCAGAGCCCCTCCTGGCGAGAAGTCAGCGGCCGGACTCACGACCAATTTAGGACCTGCTGCGTCTGTACTTCAACAGCAAAAACCTCATAGCCTGCACCGAGTATTATTTTGGAGTCCAGAAAGAAAGACAACCTGGAGAATAGAGAATTCGGGAGACGTCGCGGGCGAGCTCCTGCGGCACGCCCGCCGCTGGTCTCAGCGGTCAGCAGTAAGAACGCCCTGGGGGGAGAAAACCTTCTCTGACACCGAGATTTGCTTTTCAGAAACAGCCCAACGTGCTGCTTCCTCTGTGCCTCCCGCCGCCGCGCGTGGGCTCGTTCCGCTTCTGCTTCCTTCCCGCTCTGCCCTCTGAACGGGCCCTGCCTTGAACTTGGGGAAGAAAATTTCTTGGATGTTCACAAAAGATTAGAAAAACCATTTTCTTCCTGAGAACCTGCCCTTCATATGCCTAACAGAAACACTGAATTCTAGAAAGACTTTCTCTGACTCAAGGGGAAAATTGCCTAAATACTTCTAGATACATCACAAAGTGTCCCCAGCCCAGGATTAAAACAAAACTCTCTCGCGGAATCAGACGTCTGTCCTGTTATTCTGGGGCTGGGGGACCCCGAGAGGCCGTCGCGAACAAAGCTTGAACTTCTTGTACGTAGCTTACCATCCCTGCAGTTGGCTAATTGCACGACAGGCACAGTTTCTCAGGCAGTGCACGCTCCGTGGTCAGGGCCGGCTTGGACTTCTGGGGTCTCCCCGAGAAGGAAGGCAGGGACGGTGCGGTCGGCTTGCCGTGAGACTGTCTGTTCACGTGAGCTCCCACAGGGTGAGCGTGACGTCTGTGAACAGGCGCACAGGCAGCCACCCTGTTACTGCGTCTGTGGGGAGGCCGGCGTGGCCTGGGGCCCTGGCGATCCTCGTCCTCTTGCAGGAAGCAGATAGGCCGCTCCCTCCTTACAAGCCACCAAAATTCCCTCCTTCTCGTCCTTGCTTGGAGCAGTCAGAGGACAGGGAGGCGCAGAGAAGGCAAACGAGAGCCGTCCAGTCGCTCTGAACATCAGTCTCCCGACTGCAGCCAAGCGCGGGTGGGCTCTGGGCCGGAGGTGGCCCCCTGAGCACAGCAGCGAGGACCCTCCAGGGCTGGGCAGCCCCCGCCCTGCAGCCAGCTGACCCCTCTTCTCCCTTCCCCACGACAGCAGGAAGGCTGTGTGCCCCGGGGAGGAACAACAGACGGCTCTTGAGGTCTTAACAAAGGTCTCGGGCAAAGGCAAGGCTAAGTGAGGAGGTCACCGCCAGCACGGGAGGAAACACGTGCAAACCGCGTGTCTGGCGAGGGCCTAGCACCCGAAACACATGAAGGGCTCGCACAGCTCCACAACAAAAAGACAAATAATCTAATTTAAAAATGGCCAAAGGGCCTGAATGGACATTTCTCCAGAGAAGATGCACAAACTGACAACATTACTCGTCATTAGCAAAATGCAAATCAAAAGCGCAATGAGATCCCACCTCACACCCACCGGACGGCTAAGATTTGAAAGGAAAACAGCAAGTGCTGGCGAGAGTGGAGAGACCGGGTCCATGTCCTGCCGGTGAGCCGTGACGCGGTGGGAACCGCCTGGCAGCTCCTCAGCAAGGGAAACGCTGACGGCTCTGGGTAGTGTTGACCTCCGACCCAGGATCTTGGGGTATCTGCCCGTTTTTTGGTCTCTTCTTCAATTCCTTTCATCAGTGTGTTACCGTTTTCCTTGTAGCAATCTTTCACTTCTATGGTCACGTTTATTCCCAGGTATTTTTTTGTGGCGATTGTAAATGGGGTTGCTATCTTGGTTTCTTGTTCAGACTGTTTGCTGTTGGCATAAAGAAACGCTCCTGACTTGCGTATGTGAGCGGCTCCTGACTGTCACCTCCACGGCGCGAGTCTGGGGCTTCTGGTCGGGTCGCTCTCCAGCGGTGGATCCCCCAGGAAGGTCGTGGAGCTGGCCGGCGCCAGGAGGCACCGGGAAGAGCGGAATCAAGTCATCTTCGTAATGGCTGAGGAGACCGCCTGGCAGCGTCGCCTGCACGCGCATAACACGGGAGCCGCAGCCGCCTCCCCGGCCCCTGCCCAGCCCAACAGGTGGGTCTCTCAGAGCCCAGCCCCAGCGAGCCCTGCTTGGGGGCAGGTGTCTACCACCGGGGCTCAGTCGTCGGCTAAGGGCAGCCCCAGCCTCCCGACGGGCCCACCGTGCTGTGTGCCCAGCACAGAGCACGCTGCTCCCACACGATGCTGCGGCCCCACACGGCACAGCCACCACACTCTGGCAGGAGGCCACGGCCGGTGCCCCGGGGTCCTTCCAAGCAGGACCTCCAGCAGGCAGAAACGGGCCTCTTTGCCAGACCCTGTCGTGAGGGGAGCAGCGGTGGCAGGCGCAGCCACAAAGGCCATCTGCAACCAACTGTCCCCTTCAGAGACCCACAGCCAAGATCCTGTGCCGGCCGGAGAGTTGACATGTCAGAACAGGAGGAAACGGCACAGCAAACCTTTGCTTTTCCTCCTCAGTGATGGCTCAGGACTAGACACCTGAGAGGCACTTCAGGCTCCCCCGTTCGCACGCCTGAGTGGCGTCTGTCCCGGGGACATGCCCCCACCGGCGGACCCTGCGGTCACAGATGCTGGCTAATTGGGGGTTTGCGCGGGGGCGGAGTGGCCACCCTGGGGTCCGGCCTCCATGCGGGGCCACGAACACGCTCTTTAATCCCCCTGCCCCAGAACCCACCGGGACAGAGACCGCATCCTGCGCCCACGCAGGGCAGGCCCCCCCGGTCAGCGGCCCCTCGGGAACGACGGCTCAGGCCTTCCTGGTGGGGTGGTCAGGGCCTGAAGAATGACCTCAGGCAAGGTGGCCAGGCCCCCACAGCTCCCACGGGCTCCAGCCTCGTCCCCCGCGGCACCGACACCTGGGACACCTGCACACCCACCTGCTCAGCGAGGTAACAGCGCGGCAAGGCTGGCCCCTGCGCGCAGCTAAGCGCAAAGTCTGTGAAAGGTCGGTGTTTATTGTGGGCATACACGAGGGAAAGAAACAATTGATGTACAACCACGGGAGATTCCGACACACGGAGCGCCTCCCACCGACCCTGTGCACAGACATGGGCACGGCAGAGCAGGACAGCCCAACCCCCGTGCTGGCGCTCCGGCCGCTGACACCACGGTGCGCAGAGGGGACAGGGAGACGGGACGCGTAAGAAAGCCGGGGTGCCTGCACCCACAGAGCACGCCGCAGCGGCGGCGCAATCTCACGAAGAACTCTCAGTAATACGCAGAAAGGGTGCGTGTGATCTTTAAGGAAAACGTGCGTATGTTCATGCGTATGTGTCCAACACTGAACGAGCGCACACACACACGCCACACGGCTCCACGTGAGCAGTGAGAACAACGGGTGATCAGACATCACCAGCCTCTCGGGAAGGAGCGGGAAACTTTTTCCTCATTCTTGAAAACGCAAACTAGCTTTTCCAAAGTTTCCGCAAAGCACGCACTACATTAATGATTAAACAGAAATGCTTGCAAATATAACAGCATCTGAGATGCATTTAATTTACTTTAAATTAAAATGTCAGGTCTAATTTCTCTTTTGCCAACGATTCCTTCCTTTTATCGTAAATATTGACAGAACCGACTTACTATGTGTCATAATAAAGGCACTTTTGTCAAGTAAGTTTAAATGTAAAATGAGACGATGCAATTCAGAACTTGTGCATAAATGCCCACTTTATAAATTCAGAAATTCACCCACTCCGACTGGACGCCTCCCTCCGCAGAGTGAGTGCTCAGCGTCTGTCTGTCGAGTTGGTCGCTACAGCTATTTTACTAATTCACTGCTGCTTGTTTAACCCCCAACCACCTGGGTGCAAACTGCGAGACCACCTGTCCCACTTCCAGGCACACAGCAGGCGCATAACCCACAGCAAGGGAATTATAAACCTCGGCCCTTTTAGAAAACTGTGAGTATGTTTAAAATTAAAAGTCTTATTTTAAAAAACCTATTTTTCCCTATTTTAAGACATTGTAATTACAAAGACAACACTCGACCACACGTCGCGCAAACAACGCTGCTCAGACTACAGAGGCTGGACTTGGAAACTCTGTCACCCGCCGTCTCCGCCAGACCTTGCGCCAACTGACTCCCGCGTCTTCCAGGCTCTGGACCACGACTAGCAAGGAAAGATACTCAGTTCTCCACACGCTGTGGGAAACGCCTTTTGCGACTTCATCGCCACTCGCACTCCAGGCTTCTCCGCTGCTGTCACAAACAAGCCGCCGTCAAGATGGCAACACCATGTCGATAGTTCAGGCGCATACTTTGGTTAATTGTACTGCTTCCTGATTGAGATATGGTAAACTATACTTTTGATTCAAATTTGGATATTTCATGTCTAATGACCTAATATACCCAGAAAAAAGAGTAAATCAACAGAGAAATGGTCTGACTGAAACGTAAACAGTGGAGCTTGGGGAGAAGCACCTGGCAGTGTCCGGGTGACGGGGTGGCCTGGAGTCTGCAATTCCCCCTTGGGGTCCCAGCCGGGCCCCCACCGCCCTGACCAAATCCCGCACTGGGATGCCTGCAAGATAAACTGTAAATAATTCTACAACTATCAAAAGGGTAACATTTCGTGCATCTATGCAATTTAAATGCCAGTGTCCCCAAGCAAGGGTGGTGGCACACAGCCACGCTCGCTGTGCGCAGGGCGGGCTCCCCCTTCCAGGACCCACCTTCCTTCCCCGACTCCCAGGGTCCCGCTTCCTCGCCAAGAGACAGAGACAACAGGCTTCCTGTCCCTGCCACGAGGACTGACAGCCACGTCCCTGGGGGCCTCGGCGGAAGCCTCTCACTGCACAGGGACACACCCGTCTGGAAACTGACCAGCTGACGGCATGGATCATGCCAGCCTCACGGTGCGAATCCTCCTAAGAGATGGATGGGGCCCCACGTGGGTGGCACAGCAGGGAGACTCCAGCCCTGGATGGGGCAGATCCCTACTCAGCCAAGAGCCTGCACAGGACGTCGGCGACACCCCATCACTCAGGGCCGCTCGGGGCGCAAAACTAAAACTGCGACACAATCGGTGCCCGCGGTGGCCGCAGACAAGCCTCGCGTGCGATGCGTCGAGGAGGAGCTTCGCCTCCTGCCCAGAGAGCCCGGCCTCGGCCTCCCGACGCCACAGAGACGCGCTCTGTCAGCCACAGCTGAGATCACCTTCCGTCCCCCAAACAACCTCCGACTACACAAGCTATCGAAACCCTCCAGTGTCAGGATGGGGCACGTAACACCCCACGTGTGGTCGGTAATCAGGGTCCCCCCGCCGCAACCGGAGCACACACCGCACTTCCGGGATCGTCAAATCCCAGGTCTTGGT
>RJWJ010046837.1:0-11202 GCA_004363605.1 Indri indri
TTAAGTTTGAGGGAAGTGAGAACATTGTTAGAATTCACTTTTTATGCAATCCAGCTGCTTGCATTTTATTCACCTTTATTCTCCTCTCCCTCCTACTAAAACATGGACTAGAAGCAGACAGAGCAGCTTTACCACCAGAGATTATATACCATAGACTCAGGAGGTCTAACAGTTAGCTTGGCAGTAGTAGATTTAAACAAGGTCAAACTGTAAAGTTTATTAACTCTCAGTTCAAGCCCTGGCTCTTGACACTGTCTAGGGTAAGCATGAATGTGTTACATGACTGTTGTAAGTCTCAGGTTTTTAGATTAGTAAAAATGAGCATACCAATAGTACTCAATGCATGGGGATTTTGTGAGGATTAAATAAGATAATTCATATATAAGCACAGCACCTGGTGTATATGAAAACACTAAATTTTCTGTATTAATGTTATTTTAAGGTAAAGTCACTTAAAGTGACTTATTCTACTCCAATTTAGACAGCAGTTAAAATAATTTTTTTACTTAAAGCATCATTTTACTTGAGATTTTAGCACAACTTAAGGGGAGAAGAATATTGGGCTGGAATTCTAGTAATTTCTTGGCATTCGTCTCCAAGCAATTAGAGCATCTCAAAGAAAGAAGGTAAAACAAATTAGGACAGAAATGATACCCTCAACATTGATGTTTAAGTAATATGTGACACAAGATATACCTAATTAGATATATATGAGTTTCAGGTATGATTCTATGAAAAATATGTTGTTTATTCATTAACTACAATGATCCTTTGGGTCTACCAAGTTTCAGGGACTTCAATAATCCTGGAATAGAATAAAGTGGGTACAAGTGAGATACATATGAGAATGATTATTTGATAATCAATACTTCTAATCTATGAGCATGGGATGTTTTTCCATTTGTGTTATTTATGATTTTTTCGTTAAGTGTTTTGTAGTTTTCCTTGTGTGAGATCTTTTAATTATTTGGTTAAGTATATAAATATATACCTAGGTTGCAGCTATTGTAAATGGCATTGAGCTCTTGATCTCATCAGCTTGGTCATTAATTGGTGTGTAGAAATGCTACTGATTTCTATATGTTTATTTTGTATCCTATAACTTTATTGAATTTATTTACCGTATTTAGGAGTCATTTGGTAGAGTCTTTAGGGTTTTTTAGATATAGGATTGTACTCTTTTATGGGATGATTGAATCCACCATCATAGTTCCTACATCTTGAACCAGAACTTCCTTCTATTTGTTTTTATGAAAGATTTTAGTTTCAAATTTTACAGTTAAGTCCATGATCCATTTTTTTAGTCCATTTATTTGTTAGCTTGCCTTTAGATATCCAATTACTCTAGCAACGCTCGTTGGAAAGACTATTTTTCATCTATTAATTACTTTTTTACTTTTGTCAAAAATCAGCAGGGACTATTTATGCAGACCTATATGTAGGTTTTCTTTTCTGTTTTATTGATCTGTGTTTCTATCCCTTTGCCAATACACATTGCCTTGATTATTGTAGCTACATATTAGGGGTAAAGATTAAGTAGGGTGCTGTTTCTCACTTTATTTTTTATTTTTTTCAAAATTTCTTTTAGTTATTCTAGGAGTTGTGACTTTCCATATAAATTTTGGAATATGTTTATCTATGTCTACCACAAACCTTGCTGGGAATTTGATAGGAATTGCATTCAATCTTTACATTAATGTAGGGAGAATTTATTTCTTATAAAATAAATATAATTAATTTTTATGTGTTGATCTTATATCTTGCAAATTTGCTGAATTCACTTCTTAGTCCTGGGAGGTTTTTGTTTTTGTTATATTCACTGTGATTTTCTACATAGGCAGTCATATCATTTTCAAATAGGGACAGGGTTATTTTTCTTCTAATTTGTGTGTTTTTAATTTATTTTTCTTGTCTTATTACAGTGGATGGAACTCCCAGGCCTATACTGAATAAGAGTGATGAGTGTGAATATTCTTATCTTCTTTTTAAGAATAGTCTTTCATCGTTGAGAATCTGTAGGTTTTTGGTAAATGATCTTTGTGAAGTTGAGGTAGTACTACTTTATTATTAAGTTACCAATACTTTTCTAAAAATGCTTTCTCTGCATCAATTACAATGATCATAAGATTTTTCTTTTTCACCTTATTGATACAGTGGATTACATTGATGGTTTTCAAATGTTCAACTAGCCCTGCCTATCTGAAATAAATCCCATTTGGTCATGGTTTATAATTTGTATACATTTTTAAAATTTGATGTTAATATTCTGTGGAGAATTTTTGAGTCTAAATTCGTAGACTATATTAGTCTGTGTTTCTCTGTGCGTGTGTGTGCTAAGGAAAGAAAAGAACCTTTATCTGAGTAACGTGATCCCTTTCAAATTATCAGGACCAGAGAGGCATCAAAATGAGTGAACAATCACATGCGACTTCCTTCTTTATGCGCCATGTATTCATCTCTTAAAACTGCTTGCTATTTCCACAAGTACCTATAAATTAACTTAATAATACCACACCAGGCATTATAACCCACACCCTGTAGCTTGACAATGTATAGCTAATCACTATTCAGTGCTATTTCTGTAAAGAAATGAGAATTCCTGATAGACAACTTTGTATCAGCCCAATCTATGTCCCCCTTTAAAAACCTGCTTGTAACAAAGGCCAAACGGAGCTCATGTCCAAGGATACTTGGGCCTGAGGCTTCCAGACAGCTGTCCTCACTTTGGCTCAAGTAAACTCTTTAAATTATGTTTTGTACCTCAGCCTCTTCCTTTTAGATCAACATTTCTATCTTTGTCTAAATTATCTATCATGATAGTATCACCCTCATAAAATGAGTGTTCCTTCCTCTTTTATTTTGTGGAACAGATTGTGTAAATTTGTGTTCAGATAATATAATTTTTATTTGACAGTGAATAACGGTGATAGGAACTTCAAATAGTTTGGAGCTGTGGGCACTTTCTTTTTGTAACTCTGTTAGAAAACGTATCTCCTTGCATGTGGGGCTGCTTATACTTATCTAAAACATTTTCGTTATTTCCATTATTACATTATTGTTAATGAATTAGATTCTTCATTACT
The DNA here is from genome assembly GCA_004363605.1 of Indri indri. Classification (NCBI taxonomy): domain Eukaryota; kingdom Metazoa; phylum Chordata; class Mammalia; order Primates; family Indriidae; genus Indri; species Indri indri. The sequence continues at coordinate 3,084 of RJWJ010046837.1, forward strand.
TTCTAGCAGAGGGCTCTTCAAAGTTGCTTATTACAAACACACATGTAATCTAGAAAATTATGCATTATAATCCTTGATTTATCTCATCGAGTTACCTCTAAGTTTTTTGTTGATGAAGTTTGCTTTTGGTGGGAATTCACAATACCTTCTTTTTCTTCTCTCTTTGCCCTCCCTTAACTATTCCCATTAAACTTTTTAAAAATATCCTCTCTTTCCTACATATTGGTCCTGCTTCTACCCTTACAACCAAGATCCTCAAAGCCAAATATGCTTCAGATGCTGTCTTCGTTACAATCTTAAGAGGAGGCTTAACGTCTTTTAGATTTAGAATAGAAAAGTTAAGACCAACCCAGTAACCTGACTCTTGTTAATATTGACCATCAGCCATAATCTATGCTTGGTTATGCAACATAGTTTTTGTCTCTGCTTACTACATTTCTAACTTTTTAATAAAGTGGTAGGAGGCACACGAATAGAAAAGGAAGTATAAAACTATTTGAAGTGAGCCAAAGAGAAAATAATGGCAGAGCAAAATAAGTGAAAGAAAGAAACTAGAAGTAGACAGCAGAAATTAGAGAGGCAAGACTGAAATTTGGAATAATAGGGCCATTGTCTGAATGCCTGAGACATAGTAGATGATCAATAAATATTTTTTACATAAAGTAATGAGAATTAGAGTTAGGAAAGTATACTGTTAAGGAAAAAACAGGTATTTGAGGCCTTCAGAATAAGAGTATGGCAAGTTTGGGGAGTGATAGGATATGGGAAGTAAAGGTTAACCCTTTCCAGACATCACAATGAGGTTGAGTGTTGGGATTATAGTGGTACTAGACTCAAAGATTGTAAAATAGTATGAAAAGATAATTTGCATGCTTGCTAGTCAAAGTGCATTTTACAGACAACTAGCTATCATAGACGTGTGAGCTCTTTAGAAATGTAGAAACTCAGCTCCCCCTTACTGCCCCCAAACCTACTGAATCAGAATCGGCATGTAAATAAGATCTTCAGGTGACTAATACAAACATTAAGAGTTAAGAAGCATTGATAAATAACTTAGATAAGGAAAGATAATGTGGATGGTATCAAATTTTTAAAAATTATTTGCCAATGGCAAAATATTTATTATAAATTATTCAGTGACATATTTGATAGCACTAATGTCTGTGTATTAATATAATGTTTTTAAAAATTAAAAATAAACATTTGTGGAATGAATGAATGAACAAATAAAAAGAAGGCTGGTTATAGAGGAAATAAAGTATCAGTGACTCCCCTGTTTACCCAGCAAGTTTGCCCACTCCTGGCCCAGATCTCTACAGTCCTTCTCTGGCCAGACTCTCTGCTCCATTTCTCTTGTAACATAAATTGTAAAGTCCATCTCCTTTCCCTAATTAAAACCTATCTGGGATCTGAGTCCTGATGCTTTGGCAGGAGAAAGCCCCATCTTAGCCTTCTTTATCAGGATTTAGCAGAGGAGGGTGTTCTAGGCACTGCTTTTTCGTTGTTCCCTTGATCATTCCTAATTGGAAGTGAAACTTTGCATTATATTGAGAGTGACTTCAGATGAGTGACTTCAGATAGAAATGGAGAACTATTCTAGACAGCAGGGATCTGGAGGCCAAGCTGCTTTGGGTAATTTCTTCCTCATGATTATGCAAAATTGGTTGATGTTACAGCTTTCTGTCACCTTGCAAATTGTTGTTTGTTAAAGGGGGAAGAGACAGAGACATCTCTTGATAAGCCATACTCCTGTTGTCACAGATTATTTCAAATTTCTCAGCTTATATGGAGAAGTTATATAATTTTTGACACAAGGGAAAAATGGATCAATACCCGCTGGAGCAGATGTCATAGTGAATGTCAGAAGATGTCAAGAGCCCCAGAGGAATTGTGGAATTTGTAATGGAAAAGAGGTGCTTGTGTGTTAAATAATACACCGCTTTGAGATAAGCGGTATTTTCTGTATTATATAATTCTTTGACTTTTTTATGGCACACCGATGCTAAAAGTCCATGGTAATGGTAAAAGGATCTGTGGTCCTGGTAGTGTTAATAGAATAACATGGTCAATCACAGTGCTAAAGCACATTGGCCCCACAGGTCCATTGGCAGGTGACATGGACCACTATCATGAGTTCCACATCATCAAAAAATAAAGACTATAAAACCACATTGAGGCAACACAATTTATCTCAATAATTTTCAAATCCTTTAATAGTTCTGCCTTGAATATGCTAATTTTATTTTTTAAGAGGAATTGACACACTAAGTTTTATTGTTTACATAACCATAGACTCTGGACACAGTAAAGACAATAAGGACAATGACAACCCATTTAAACTCCTTCACAGAGTACTCTATTACAAAGCCTCTAGTGGTTTGACACATTAAAATGCAAATTATCTAAAGAAGAAAACGAAATACATTTTTGGTTTTACAGACCAATGCAATGTCCTTTAAAAAATGTAGATATGGCAATGTCCTTAATTCTTACAGTAATTCGCAAAACACAAAATCATACTTTTTCATGGTCTTATCCATATTCTGGATTTGAGGATTGTAGTAATATAGAAATATGAAAAAAAAAACAAACTTCAGTGCACAGAAACAATTTTTTTCTAGCTTTCATGCATCAACATGAAAAATTTAATTCAGAAAAGCCAATTGTTGCTATAAGCAGATAAATAAAACAGAATTTTACACTTTTATAATCAAAATCACTAAATGTTTACTAAAAATGTATAAATATACACAGTATCTGCTTTAGAAAAATAAGGCCTTAGTAAAAATTTTGAAAGTATCCACTTGATATATCTTATATAGTAAACCTATATAAAAATTAAATGATTTTAAGAACATTCAATGTTGACATTACACCTGGAAACTGAACTTGAAAGGTAAATAGGTCAATCTAATTGCTTCTCTCTGAAGGGTAAGGCAGTTCTCCTTCAAGGGGCTCTCCTTTTTACCCACTTTCCTCTTATTAACACTCTCATGGGCACCTTGCACAGAGGCAGCCCAATGTGCCTGCACATTTTTATGTGGTGCTCTTGTCACTGCTGAGATTGAGAAGAGTTTATAGTTGGCACAAAGAATTGTTTTTTAAATGTATCGCTTCTCTATTCTGTATTAAACAATTAAGATACTAAGAGGCAGATAAGCCACTCCATTTGGTTTCAATCTCAATAACCATGTAAGAAATTACTGTGCATTGGAAGAGCTTATAAAATTTCCACTACAGTAACAGCGCATTCTTCACCTGCATTGAATCAATTTCACTGGCATCCGGATATGCTCCTGAAGGTTCCTATAAAAAAATTTCATATAAATGTCCTGAAATTGATCAATATAGGATAACAAGTTTATTTAACAAGATTCGCAGCATTCCTCCTTTGGAGAAGCTGCCAAAAGTCAAAGTAGAAATACAAATGGAAAAGACTAGGGGCAATGAAGTTGAATTGAACAAATATTTAGGCTAGTATCTCTTTCAATAATTTTCTAAGCAACTGACATCAACGACACAGTGCCTCTCGTTCATCATTCTACATGCACTGAACGCTTGAAGTTAAAATGTAAAAAAATTGAATACCCTTAAAAAAGGAAAACAATTTGAGGAAAGAGTTTATTTCTATAAATACACATTTTGTATGCATGCACAAGTGTGGATATTATTCTGTGTAAAAGATGCCCTTCAGTGTAGTTCAAGAGGCCTTGTTCAAAGAACAAATTGATTCTACTATAAACACTAGAGGCCATCTCATCTATATAAGAATCAAATATGCATACATTTATGTAACGTCACTCTTATCAACAAAAACACAGCTCTTAACACTAGGTTAAAAAATACGTTTCATTGGTCAGAGCTGTAATTAGAATATATTTTGCAAAGTAAAGAAAAAATATACAACTGGGTTTTATATTCACAAGAAAAAAGCTAATCACTATGCAAATGTGAACAGAGTTTAAATTCCAGAGCAGGGAAAAATATTAAAACTTTATAAATCTCCTGGGATGCAATTTGATTACTGCATCAAATTTAGAAAAATAGACTCACAGAATGAACAATGCTGCGATGGATTTTCATAACACATAGATTCATCATATATTTATCATTTTCCTTGCTTTGTTTCCAGTTGGAGATTTCTTCAACTGAAGGAGTTGCCCTCCTGTTCCAAAACCTACAAAGACAAGATTGGACACCCACCCTGTGTGTCCAGCCAATGGGTACTGTGAGGACAGAATTGCTGAAGTTAAGTGCAGTTATTTGAGCTGCCAAAGTTTGCCCTAAGACTTCTAAAGGTTTATTTATTTTTCCAAATCCAAATGTAGCCCTGGTGATACTTTTTCTAAAACAAGAGCTGGTTCCAAAACTTGCAGTTTGAATATCCAAAGCCACATGGTTGCAAGTCAGAGCCAATAGCTAAATTGAATGTGTACTAAACTAAGCCCCAGAAACAACTGGAAGCCCTGCTACCAGATCTTGCTCTAAGTGCTAAGGTAAAGGCATTGGATGCTTCATTTGCATGTTGCAGAAAAGGTTGAGTTTGGTAGTAACTGCATGTGTTTTGCCACTTCTTGGCTTCTGTTGATGTATTAGTCCATTTTTGTGCTGCTATAAAGAAAATACCCAAGGCTTAGTAATTTACAATGAAAAGAAGTTTATTTGGCTCACGATTCTGCAGGCTGACCAAGAAGCAAAGCACCAGCATCTACTTCTGGTGAGGGCTTCAGGGAGCTTCCAATCAAAGGGGAAGTCAATGGGGGAGCAGGTGTGTTACAGGGCAGCAAAAGGAGCAAAAAGAGGGAGGAGGTCTTGCCAGGTTATTTTAAACAACCAGCTCTCCAGTGAACTAATTGTGAGAACTAACTCCTTATTGTGGGGAAGGCACCGAGCCGTTCATGATGGATACACACCCATGACCCAAACGCTTCCCACCAAAGCCCACCTCTACCACCGGGGATCAAATTTCAACATGAGATTTTGAAGGGCCAAATATCCAAACCATATCAGTTGATCTGGCTTCAAACACATTTACAGCATCTCACAACATTTTCATTGGTGAAGGTATTGTTCTTTGAGTACTTTTAGCTTTTTATTTTTAGACTGAAGTTACAAAGCCAAAGCTACAAATGGTGGTAAATTTTCTGGGCAGCCCTTAATGAATCTTGAGGGGTTTTACATGAACATTTGCTACAGTGGCATGAGTTGGTTTTCTAGTTCTTCAGTCTGCTGTGTGTACTGTTGAAGCTACACCTAAAACTGCTGAGCTATGATTGTGAAGCAGTCTGCAGAAGCTATATGCTTATTTTGAAGTTCTGGGAATAGTTTCTGGGTTCTGAAAGCTATGTCTGCTTTATTCAACTCCTGAGCAATTTCTATTTTCAAATTGTTGAAATCAAGAGCATTTTTCTCTCATCCACTGACAACCAGTGACAGAAGCTGCTGTAAAGCTTTAATATCTTCTTATACTTTTATCATTGCTTAAACACTTTTCTTTTTTTTTTAATCTGTTTTTGTTTCTTTACGAATTTGTTAAGATTTTCCATATCCTAACTAGTGACGTGATGAAGATTTTTGTCCTTCAGTACTTAGTTATTTTCTAATCATATTTCTGTTTTATCAGGCTTTTTATACTGATAAAAAACCTGATAAATATTTAGTAGCTTATAAGCCACTAAATATATACTATTCAGTTCTTCTATGGCCACAGTTAAAGTAGCTACAGCAGTTTTCAAAGTCATGCCTATAGCATCCTGTACAAGTCTTGATGTGTTGTACTTCGGAAAAGCAAACTGACCAAAATAGCTATGGCTATTCTTAAAGAAAGGTTTGCTGATGTGGTTGTAGTTGTGTGGTTTTTTCACCTGAATTATTTGGAATAAATTCCGTGGAAGCTGCTGGAGTCGATGTGAGAGTAGATGATGAAGCAATGAAACCACTTGCTAAGTAGAAGCAATCGGTAGAGTGAATGGTGCAGCCTTTGCTGTAGGACTACTGGATTCTGAACTGGAACTCATTAACAGCTGCAGATGCTATGGCTGGCATGCCCAGAGTCAATCCAGTAGTAGAGTTATGGCTATTCTTGTATTTATCTCTTCTAGAGTGAAACCAGTGGCAGGCATATGTACAAAAAGTTCAGTTTGAAAACCTCTGAAGGAGCAAATGTGGTTGCTGAAGTTGCAGATGTAGAGTTCCAAAATAAGCCCCTGGTGGGGGCCTCAAACAGAGCCTAAAACAGAGCTTGGCACTTAGGGGTCTGCTCAATAGATTTTTACTCTTTGAGTGATTATACCTTGGAGAAGAAGTGGTGGCAACCACTTCTGTCCTAGTCGTACCCATCTAACTGATGGCTGTGCTGGTGGATCCTGCGTCTGAGACCTGACTGAGATGTTGGAGGACTTGGCTGGGTTCTGGGGCTGAGGCTACCAGCCATCTCTTAGGGGTTTGAGGTGTTTGCACACTTCATAGCTCAAAGATCACTCATTTCTAGACACAATCTAACAGGATCTTCCCACTTTGGCATGAAAAACCACAACCTGTAGCACATCCTAATTTTCTTTTGTACCATATTTTATAAGAAAAAATTAACACAGGTATTACCTGTCTCTACAGTAGCAAATTACCATTAGATGTAAGTCATGTCTTTGTTTTGTTGGAACTATGCATAGTATTCTTTTTTAGTTCACAACATATGTTCTATTATCATTGTTTTGAGAAACGTTTTCTTAATGTTGAGTAATTTTCCACTTTTGTTTCCTCTATAGTTATAGTTGGAGGTAAGAAGACATTTTCTTTGATGTTTTGGTCTTTTCAGAAGTTAACATACTTAAAGTTCACCTGTAGTCATTGTTAACTATAAATATCACTGCTGTTTCTTGTGTCTTTATATATCTCTTCCTATCCTTTGTTATAATTTATTTTAACAAGTTGCTTGAGCAATTGCTAATGTAGTTTTTATATGTAAGTATCATTCTCTATTATTAGTCTCCATGTTTATATAATTACATACATTTTTAAGTAATTAGAACAGAGCTAACATTGTTCATCTGTAAAACATCAGTGGGTTAGTTTTTTCAATAAACAATTAAAGTTTTACTTGATAGATTGATAAACACAATACACATTTTAATATTCTTTGGACTCTATTTTCCAAACAAAGGCTTTTCAGATGATACTTTAACAATGTTTGTGTGCATACCAATACTTTTACATATGTATTGGAAAAAGCATGGATTTTTAATGAGCTTGGATGCTTAAAGCTTTAGCTTTGGATGTCAAGTACTAGTTGCAGACCCTTGGGAAAATGATTTGTTTTTCTGAACCTCAGTTTTATCTTCAGCAAAATAATATCTGGAATATTCACCAGAAAGGAGTTTAAAAATATTAAATTAGATAATATTTGTAAAGCATCCAGCAAAAAGTTTGACGTGCAACATGAGTTCCATAAACATGTGATCCCTCAGTTCTCACCTTGGAGGCAAACTGAATCCCTCTTAAATTACACGGCTATTATTTTTGATTGTGCAATACAAGACTGTATTATACTATTCACAGAGTAGTATAGTAGAATTTTTTAAGTGAAAATCTTTGAATTGTTACTATGGGATGTATTTCACACTTTGTTATTTTTCCTTTTCCAATACAAATAAATTCTATGACCTGCTATTTCAATTTTTCTTAGCTGAATAATATATACTCCTTTTAATGGAAAACATTAAATACATATGGCTTTCCACAGAGGTTGCACTAGTTTGCAGTCCCACCAGCAGTGTATGAGTGTTCCTATCTCTCCGCATCCACGCCAACATTTATTGTTTTGGGACTTTTTGATACAGGCCAGTCTCACTGGAGATAAGTGATATCTCATTGTGGTTTTGATTTGCATTTCCCTGATGATTAGAGATGTTGAGCATTTTTTCGTATGTTTTTTGGCCATTATTCTGTCTTCTTTTGAAAAGTTTCTGTTCATGTCCTTTGCCCACTTTTTGATAGGGTTGTTTGATTTTTTCTTGCTAATTTTCCTGAGTTCTAAGTAGATTCTAGTTATCAGCCCTTTATCAGATTTGTAGCATGCAAAAATTTTCTCCCATTCTGTAGGTTGTCTGTTTGCTCTTGTGAC
>RJWJ010046838.1:0-11201 GCA_004363605.1 Indri indri
TTACCCTGAAACATTTTACAAAGACTTCACTGAGCATACCACAATTTAGAAGAATAGCCATGAGACCTCCAATTAGAACTATAATTAAATGTCATTTGGGGACTAATAACCGAGGCTCACAACGTTATCTGAGTTGATGACAGTGGGGAAGGGATGAGGTTGCATGGTTCAGCTTCTGGTCAGAAATGCCAGCTGCTTATTCTACTCCAGTAAATTTCATGCATCAGTATATTTATAGCTACTATAAACTGAAAATATAAAAGGAAGGAAAAGTAGAGAAATATTGATTGCATGATGGACCTTGGAGTTTCAGTTTGACATCTATGGGATTTATTCCTTGATAATGTATGTGCCTTTTGGTTTTACCCAACTAAACTTGTTTTCCTCTATTTCTAATCTTTTGTGAAGATGTGTGTAAAATAAAGGTATGTCTACAAAAAAAAGTATCTGCTTAAAATGGTATGATTTTTGCCCTGGTGCAGTGATTAGGCCTCAGACCTCTCTTATTATGGAAACCTGGAGGCATCTAGGGTTTGGAACCTGAATCTGGAGGGGTTTGGTATTTCAATGTCCTGATGTCCCGATTTCCCTACTACTGTGGTCCGAGAGTTTGTGTTCTGCTCCCCCGCAAATTCATATGTTGAAATCCTAACCCCGCAGATGGTATTAAGAGGCAGGACTTTTGGAAGTGATTAGGTCACGAGAGCTCTGCCATCATGAATAGGATTAGTGCCCTTATAAAAAGAAGCCCAAGAGAGACCCGTCACCCAGGTTACCATGTGAGGACACAGCGAGGGCGATCTCTGTGAATCAGAAAGTTGGTCCTCACCAGACATTGACTCTGATAGTGATTTGATCTTGGTTTCCAGCTTCCAGAACTGTGAGGAATAAATTGCTGTTGTTTATAAGCCACACCTAATTTATGGTATTTTGTTATAGCAGCTTGAACTGACTAAGATACCTATAAAACTTGGGAATTCTCGACTAGTTCTTTGATATAATAAATTGTGTAGTTATACTAGATCTAGAAATGTTTCTCTTTGGGGACAAATTTTTGAGATAGCCTTGCAATTCCTTTCTCTTTAAGAATCTAAAGTAAAACAAACAGAAAATCAAAACTTGCCACTAATTGTTTTTCTCATAGGCTCGAATCATTGTTAGTGCATGTTGGATTCAACAAATTGAGCCAAAACTAAGAGTCAACTGTTTCTCCATCGGTCTATTTGGAAATCAGGAGTGGGAATGCACAGCAAGAAAATGACTACCAAAATTGGAATAAATTCAAGGTTGGAAAGCCATTTAAGAACATCATGTAAAAGAAGCAAAAAAATGTACTGTGCTTATTTATAAATACATAAAGCAAGCAAGCACACATGCATTTAAGCTTTTGTGAAGCTAGAGAAGAAAATAACTTTTGTATAAAGAGGAATAAGTTCAGGAAGTTGGAACATAAAGGAAGTGGGAGGATTGGAGAGGCCCAGCAGCTGTTTCGTGGCTTTGTAGGACCTATTTTGGCATCTCTGGCATATGTGGCTCTGCGTCAGGGTGGACTTCGTGGGGAGGCCTATATTTACCAGGTAAGTGACCAGATGTCTTTGCCAATGTGTAATAATTTCTGGGAAAGGGATTTAAAAATTCAGGTCATACCACCCAAAATAGGAAACCAGCTCTTCTTACTTTAAAGGAAATTTATGGATAATTCAAGATAAACCATCTGTTCAATAAGAAATACACATCCTACAGATGGTGAGAAATATAGGACCCATAATACTGTTAATAATAGCATCATTTTTAGATGTATTGTATGAGAAATACATGTACGTGTATTCATGGGGTCTGTTAGGGTGGAATTTTACATTTATGCACCACACTCAGACTCTCTCTCTGATACCGTGCTGGACACACAGTAGGCTACCAGTAAGTCTGGAAGGAAGGAGAGAAGGAGGAAGGAGAGAAGGAGAAAAGAATGGAATGAGGAAGGAAGGAAGGAGCTTTAGGGTTACCTTGGGGTAAATTGTCTATTGTGTGTATTAACTGGAATGAAATATAACAGACATGTAATGCAAGGTTGGGACAAAATGCAATTTGAAGAAGGGAAGGAGGTAGAGACAGATTTGTTTTTTTGTAGCCAAGCTCTCTCCTGCTCTATGGAATGACACTATACCTGCACTCTCAGTACTGTGGGACCAAAGGTAGGGAGAGAGAAAGATGCAGATCCAGACCCTTCCATGGTGAGCCTGGGTAAGAACCAGGAGCTGTCAGGCATCACGAGATTTCGGTCACTTGAACTTACCAGAAAAGAGGTGCCTATTATTTTCTCCCATTGTGGCTTCCTTCGTGAGGCAATTTTGATTAATTTTACAACATATTTTGATTAGCTTTGCTTTAATCCCATGTAGTGTGCTAGAGCCAGCTTGTATGGTCACTTATTAAATTTTTGGGAAATTTATTTGTGAGCCAGTTGTTAAACACAGCTGTTACTAAAAATCAAATGAGATAAACTTGCAATTAAATATATTGCATTAATAACAAAGGTAATAAATGTTCAAATGCATTATCTCCAATCACTTCATTGCATTTTGATATTATCTATTCCCTTCAGGTTATTTTTCTTTGTATCTATATGAGGGAACCATAAAATGAAGTGCACATGGGCATATCTACCCAACTCTGCATCCAGTGATATCACATGGGATGCTTGAACCTGGCCATAGTAAAAGCATTCACTCTAAAGAAATTGGTAAATGCTACAAGTCAAGTCCGTTTTTCTGGTGGGGAGTGGAGGGAGGTGGTTAAGCATTTACCAGCACACCCTTGTGTAGACATCTTATTTTTCATTGTATCAGTATCCATTACTCCTTACCTTCTGGAACTATGTTCTGCATCTTTTAGATAATCCCTCCTTTAGGTAGTTTTCGTGAGGATTTCAATTATTCTATCCCATTCCTTGATCACAGATTTAGGAATATAATCCAGGTTTGGCCAATCAAAATTACCCTTACCCCAACCATAGTGATAAACCCAAGGATATGCATGTTACTGAGGTCAAACCAATCTAGAGTCTTTCCCTGATGTTTCTAGATCAATGCTGGGAAACTTAAACCTTCTCTTATCTCTCCGGGGTAGCTAAGCTGAGAGAATGTAAGGCTAAAGCTGGCTGTGGCCACACATCCCCCATTATCCACATTGCACATAATAAACCAGACCCCATTAGGAGAGCCTGAGTCTGCCTCAGAGGACATGAGACAGAGGACAACCTGGTGACCTCATTCGAGTCCCTAGGTACAGACATGTTTGTTCATCCATTCTCTTGCCAGTTATGTAAGTCAATAAACTGGAACTTTTTCTTAAGCTATTTTGAGTTGAGTTTTTGTCACTTGCATTTAAGATTCTGACAAATGCAGTTAACTTGGGATTATCTATATCTTCACTCTTATTGCCCCGTTTCCTTATTTCAATTGTATGTATGTATGAATTTTATATCACACCTTTAAAATTGGTCTAGAGAAAAAGATTATTCTAGAAAACCAGATATAGTCATTCAGGCAATCCATAAATCTCTCTTAACCAGGACTTCCATGGTTTTGCTGCTATCAAGGGGATTGGGGTAATAAAATGCAAAAGTTTATCACCCTAAAATCCAAACTCTGCCAAAAAGAAATAGGATTCGAACAATGTAATTGATTAGTGTCACTCCAGCAGAAGATATATAATGATGGCAACATCTCTCAAAATGAAATACTAATGAAAAGATCAATTGTTTTGCTGTCTTGATTAAGCTATAGAAACTGAAACTTGTTACATCACTTAGCAGAACTGTGATTAGTTGATACAAGAAAGGAAATAAAAATAGAACAAAAGAAAAAAGAAACTGAGAGAAAAGAAAAGTGAGGAAAAGATCAGAAACTAGTTTATTAATCCCTTGTGTCTCAGTTTCCTCATCTGTGTAATGAGCATGATAATAGTATCCTATAGAATTATTATGAAGATTAACATTCATAAAGCACTTAAACAGATTCTAGCTCATATTAAGGACTATGTAATTTTGCTCTTGTTTCTGTTGATGTTCTGGAAGAAAGCCAATGGCATTCTTAAATAGTGTAATACAAGAGAGTTTAATAAAAGAATTATGTAAGAGTTTAGGGAAATCCCCAATGCGTAATGAAGTATTCTAGAGCTGGCAAAAGAGTGGGAGGCAGTTAGCACTCCTAGAACTGAAGGAATAGGAAAAAGGAGCAGTTCCCAGAACCTGGAAGGAGGAAATTACGAGAAGATGATTGCTCGACAGGAGCTATGGCTTTTAGTGGGGAGACACAGCCAACCAGAGGCAACCCTGTGGGGATGGAGATGGGAGAACAAATACCCTAATCTTACCTTACTGTTCTCCTGCAGGGTTACCTATTGGCCAAAGTCAACCTGAAACCCAAGAACAGGAGCCCACTAATTAGTCCATGCAGGTCAGCCTCGTCCAGGGCACAGAGCAGAGTGGAAAAGGTGAAGAGTAGATGTGAATGAGGTGAGCAGTTTATCCCTCCACATCTACTCTTGCCCCTCATCTGGGGGAAATAGTTGTGTTCTCAACATGGGGAACACTCAAAACCCAGTAAGCTACCATATCATCACAGGTTGAAGTCAAGATGGCCAGAGTCTCACCTGAGCCTGGGATGTTAGTCACCACTGGTGTTCTCCATATAAGGTAACAAAATACAGCTACCAGAGTTCTCCTTCTATAGCTGGTCACTGAGGTTGGTGATCACCATGTCCTTTCCCTGTCCATTCTGCATGCCCCTTCTTCACCCTCTGCCAGCACAGGGGATGGACAAAGTTCTTTACCCGTTTTGGGTGAGCAAAATCTTCATTGTTATAATATTTGAATTCTTGGTGGTTGTGTCTTTATTGATTGGTTGCAGGGTTTTTTTGACCAGAACTATTGGGTGAGGGAGTATCTAGGGTTGTTCTAGAGAATCCCTTGGAGTTCAGACACAGTCTCCCTTTTTCCCCATTGTATTTCAGCAGCCCCGTTCCTCCTTGTAAAAGGGATCAGTCACCTTAGCCCAAAATAACGACACTGTTCTTTGCCTGTTGGTTTAGCAGAATGAAGGATGATAAATGGTCAGGGGAGAATCTCAGCTTTCAATTTTCTAGTACTATGAATGTGTTTCCTGGTGGGGCCATTCTTTCCTTGAGCACTAAGATCTCTGAGCCCACCAAACCTAAGGACTTGAAAGTAGGAAACAAAATTTCTTTAAGTGAATTCGTAGGAGTAATAGCAAGGAAGGACACTTCTGCCCCACCCCCTCAATTCCTGGATCTGTATTTTCTGACTATGTAAAAGACCACTCTGTATACTGGCTTATGATTTAAAGCATGATTAGATCCTATAAGATAGCAACCAACATTACGAGACATTGTCTCCTGGTATGGGCCATATCTGAGCTTTAAACAATAGCCACTCTTATGTTCTATCAAGCCAGCCATTGCCAAACATTTGGGCAAATGGTAAAACCAGTGAATTTAATAGGCATTAGCCCACTTTCATGTTTCTTTCATGATAAAATATGTTCCCTGGTACTTGTGTAAAATATCATGGTGATAGATAAGGCATTCTGAAAGTCCTTGAATGGTTGCAATGCTAGAAGTTCTATAGGCTGGAAAAATATCATACGTGGAATATGTATTTATTATTAGCTGCCCCTTCAATGGTGGAGTGGGTCCAATATAATGAAACTACTAACGGAAGGCCAATTGTCCCTCTTCAAGGAATAGTGCCATACTGGGACAGTGTTGACTTCTTCTGTTGGCATATTGGGCACTTAGTAGTGAAATAACTTCATTAGCTTTGGTGAAATCCAATAATTAAGTGGTTAAGATGACCCATCTTATGATTGTCAGAAGCCTCTTTGCCCTGCCACCCTGATGCTTCCTGAATAGGTGATGTGACGTGGCTTTGGTGGCAGTGTTGAGAATTATGCGTAGGTTCAACCCCATAGACCTCTAACAGAAGCACCCTGTGTCTAGTGCCAGAAATGTTGCTAGTGCAAGCAGGGGGACCTCCTGCTTGATGGGAACAGGAAGGCTGTCATCACAAGATTAGTTTTGTACCACAATTTTAGACAAAGCCTTCAGATTTTTCAGAGATTCTGTAAACTAGTCAATATATCTTTAATAATTTGTTCTGCTAAAATCAGCCAGAGTAATTTCTGCTGCATGTACTTATGCATCTTGATCAACTCACTGAGGCAGCACAACAAGATTATGACTAGGAAAGCAGTAATAAGTATTAAGTCCAAAGTGAGAGGCGAGGTTCATAATGAAAGAGTAGGCAAATAACTAGACGGCAGGGATGTGTGTGGGCTTCGTCTGGGTACCCAGCAGAAGGCCCTGAGTGGTCTCCTGAAATCCCGCAGGCCTCAGGGAGTAGAACTGATGACTCAAAACTCTGGGCCATACTAGAAACACAGGGTGTTCAGACCTTTCCAGACAATAATGATTAGAGAGTGGGAAGGTTTCACAATGAATATGCTAATTTTTCCCAGAATTGGTATTTTAGCTGGAAATATTTAATTGTGGTAATACATCTGTTGAACTTCAAATGAGGCAGATAATAGAGTATAAAAGGTCATATTATTCATCATATGCAATCTCGGTTCCAAAAATCACTGCTTAGAGCAAAACTGTTCTAGAAGATATTACTGTATGTCTCTTATCTTAGAAGGTAAAAACATAAATAATTTGCACTTTTATTAAATGAATACTTCCTGGGAAAACATCTACTTATTATCATCTCTCCTTGGATTATGTAAATTTGAGTGAATTACCATCACAAAATAGTTAGAAATCATTTACTTTATTTCTTTTCTTATTAACATTTAGCATTTAGTATCACTTCCTTATCAGATAATGCTTTTCCAGCCATTTATTTTTAATTAATTGTTTCAGTTCATCATACTCCTGCATCAGGTTACTCTCCGTCTTTTTCATTATCCGAAGTGATCATCTGGAGACACCGCCATTTCAACTCTGGTTAGAGGATTTTCTGCTTACTGGTAATGGACTATGGTAATCTTTCAGTTTTGTAGAGCAGCAGGTGATGAAGGTGATGCGAATGGAACCGAGTCCTGCAGCTTTAGGGGCCACAGGAGGCAGCAAGCTCCAACAGGAGGCATTTTTTCCAGGAAAGGGAGTGACAATTTGCCTCGATGGCTCTTTCTTCTGTCCTGAGATTGTATAAGAGTATATGGGCTGGAAAGATGAAGTCATGAGTAAGATCCACCACTTCGTGGACATGTTATACCTTCTGAGATTGACTGACACTCCTTCGTCTACCCAAGGTTTATTCACCTTGAACCTAGTCCCTTTTGGCTCTTTCCTTGTCAGAAGGACAAGTTTAAGAGCAACAAAACTCCCATTGACTCTAGAGTGCCTGCAGGTCAAAATCAAAGTGAGAAAAAGACTCAGTGTGCTGGCAGTGAGGATAAGAACCTGACTAGAGAGGAATAGGGGCATTCTTTGAGAATAATCAGGAAAAGTAAATTATTTAGTAAGGTTTATTTGATTTAAGGTAAGCACAGAAATGTTCCCTTTTCTTCTTCTTCTCTTCCTCATTCTGTCTTTCCATTTTACATATTTAAAAGCAGTTGCATGTTTCTTTTTCAGAAATTTAAATTAAAGGTAGAACAATGGCCTTGCTACACTCTGCCTCTCCTGATAAAATTCCCAGCCCGTAAAGTCCCACGTTTCACCCTGTGGTGTCTCAGAGCCCATGTTTGTGGCATTGTAAGAAGTGCCACTTTCAACAATCAACTTACCGTAAAGTTATAAACCAAGTGCTTGTTGCCTAACATCAGCATCTGAATGAGATTGACCATAATGAAATATTGTTGGATATATGAGCTCAAGGATTTTCTTCCCAACTTCTCATGTTCCAGGTCTATAAAATAACTGATGTCCACGAGCGAGTACACAAAGGACCCATGGATATTTATGTGGTTGAATGAAAAGCCTGGGAACAGACCTGCCAAGTATATGACGATGTATTATTTGGAGCCATGTGACGTGAACTTAAGACTAGAAAAGCAAATGGTGTTTTGCTAGGAGTGTGGACTTCAGATTTACTGGTGTCCTTCTAAATCACAGGCCGAGTGCTGAAACAGCCTTAGATCTCTGCTTTCTCTGACTACATTCCCAGTACCACTTACTCTAGACTATTGCAAAGGCTGCCCAACGTACATCTATTCCTAACTTTAAGAGAAGAAATTGTGTATCACATAGTTTGGGCTGTAGTAGGGGTAGAAACAATCATTGAAGGAGTTATTTTTTCAGTCCTAATGTTACTTGTATCAGTATAAAAAAAAAATGCTTCTACTCATTTACTCAAATTACGTTACCAGAAACTGTCAGGAAAAGAGATACAAAGATGAATTACAAATGATCACTCCAAATGATAGATCTACTGTCATCTCCAGTAGATAGATGATAGGCATATAGATAGGTAGATAGACAAATAGATAGATGATAGATAGATATTAAATAATCAAGTGGATGAGAGAGACAAGGGCAGCCATTGACCTCTATGTAGGCAATATAACAGGACACGGAGGCTGCTATAAAGGCAATATAGCAAAATGGTTAAGGGTCTGTGGTCTGGAGTGTGGTCTGGGAACTCTCTAAGGTCCTTTCAGGGTTTCTGCAAGGTCAAAACTATTTCCATAATAAAGTGAAGAGATTATTTACCATTTTTACATTCCTTTTATTTTTATACTAACACTAAGATGTTATTTGCCTTTTCCCTCTTATTCTTTCATGAATGTACAGTGGAGTTTTCCAGAGGCCACCTGACATGTGATATCTCAACAAAATGAACACAGAAAAAGATGGTAGAATCCAGATGTCTTCTATTATGCCAGACATTAAAGAAATTTACAAAAATGTAAAACAAAATCATTTTCTCATAATTTGTTTTAAAAAATACATGATTTTCATTAAAAATATGTACATTAACATGTTTGTCTGAATTTTTTATCTGATTTATCTGAATCATTATTTTAAAATGAATTAATTAATGAATATCTTGAAATTTTCTAAGCTTTAATTTTTAATCTTATAAATATTAGTAGACATAACCCACATAAACAAAAGCTCTTCCATGTCCCCATGGAAGAATTTGAAAAGGACCAAAGACCAACAAGTTTGAGAACAGCTAATGAGAACATAAAGGGAATATCTAAATGTTAACTGTTACCGTTACTGCTATTATGAGACCTAACAGCTAGATTGTTTGTGATGGGGATTCTATTGATGAGTCAGGGGAGAAAGTATGGTCAAGGAAACCTGGAGGATTTAATGCCTAAACTGAGTTTAAAAATTTGCTGATATACTCTGCATCTCTGACTTTAAGAGGTGGTTAATAAGTTAACCTAGACGTTGGCTATATTGCAATGCATTCTATTTGCCATACTGCATTTATCATGGTTGGATTGCACAGAGAGGTGTGTGATGGTGCTGGCATTGAACAAGATGGTAGTCTACTTGGAAAGACAAAAGTTTCACCTAGAAAGATAACTCATGGTACAAGGTGGCAAAACAAGGGTTGACATCAATGGGTGGATGACAGGAGGAAAAAAGCCATTAAGTGTAAGATTCATAAAACATCACCATTGAAAGGCCATGTGGTTATCTTTTAGAACAACCATTTTACTAATATTTTTATGTTTTAAAATTAAACAAGTAACTCATGAATACACTTTCTGCATAAATAGTCTAGCAATTCAAAGGTTTTATTTGGTGGTGGGGGGGGGAGTAAAAGGTGAAATGGAACCTTTAGCTCTCTACCCAACCATGCTCCTCTATCCTGAGGTAAGTGCCATAAGCAGTTTGATAAATATTTTTGCAGGCCTTTTTCTATGCATTGCATAGAAAAATAATATCAAAACTTGTGACTCTTACCAAGTACCAGACACTGTTCTAAAACATTGACCTACATCAATTCACATAATCTTCACGAAATTCCACAAAGCATTTACTAGTATTATTCCTCTTTTACCCATGGGAGTGGGGTGGGGAGGGTTGGGGCCCAGAGGTGCTTAGCAAATGTGGCCCAAGATCACAGAGGTAGTGAGTGACATACTGTGCTTCACATAGATGTGATTTAACAGTTTCACAATCTTTTAAAATAGTCATGTTATCAGTTTAATGAATATTCTGGACTCCTATAATACAAACATGGCAATCTTTCATTTTTTTTCCAACCGTACCCCATGTCTTAATCCGTCTGGGCTGCTAAACACAATACTATAAACTGCGTAGCTTATAAACAACAGAAATCTATTTCTCATGGCTCTGGAGCTGGGAAGTTCAAAGTTATGGCAGATTTGGTATCTGACGAGAGCTTGCTTTCTGGCTCATAATGGCACCTTCTCACTGTGTCCTCACATGGTATAAGGGGCTAGCAAGCTCTCTTGGGCTTCTTTTATAAAAGCGCTAATCCCAGTCATGAGGTCTCCACCCTCATCACCTAATAACATCTCAAAGGCTTCAACTCCTAATCACATTACTTTTGAAGTTAAGATTTCAACATATCAAATTTGAAGGGACACAAACAATGAGATCATAGTACCCCATCTAATTCCCATTTCAAGGCTCTTAATGACATCTAGGCCTGATTTCTCAGTAATTTAAACAACAGCAAACTCATGATAGTCCAATGTAAAACTTCCATCTTCTCCCTGTCTTTTCACTCTCCGTTGCAGACTCTTGTTTTTCTGCTGGTTGGAACTTGGGATGGGGGCGAGGTGGTGGTGGTGGTGAGTCAAAAGGGCCAGTGTCACTTCACCTGCCTGGGAGAGTGGCTATCAACCTGCCTTAGTAGCCAGCACCAACTGGGGGTTGAAGCCTCCTTTGCGGCAGGTGTCCAAGCGCTGGGTTATTTAGAGGAGGACGTGAGTGAGCTCTTCTGTGCCCCTAGGACTTCTGTGAGAGGCAAATAGCCACAACTGAGGACTTTTTAAAGAGCTAGAATTTTTGAAGAGCTTCCAATATGAAAGGGGAGAACTTCACTGTCTTCTACAGGCTTTCAGTCGAGAGGAAAAGGTCTACTGGGAGAAATTGAAACCCTCTGCCATGAAGTTTTATGGGATGTGAATTTACACTCCCCATGTGGTAAGGGATCCCCAAACAAGAATTAATTAACATAGATATGAGTC
>RJWJ010046839.1:0-11192 GCA_004363605.1 Indri indri
GGGGCAGTCAGGCAGTCGGTCTGTCTCTCTCCACTCGTGGACAGACCTGTTTTATTCTGCAATAAGGAGCTGCTCTTGTGAAACTACTCCCTTCCTGAGTTAGTCTGTCGTGTTGGCCTTGCTGGTGATTTTTCCAAGAAAGGAGTCAGAGGGCCGGGATAATAGTCTGGACTTGACACTTTGGTGTGTCTGGTCATTCTTCGCCCAAGAGCACACCGAGAACCAAGGGCAGACTCCCACCCAGACATCTTGAATGGTGGCGAAACCCAGGATTCGGACACCTCCATTCCCTGCAGTCCCTCCGTCCCCTACAGTCCCTCCGTTCCCTCAAGCTCCGCTTTCCCCTGGGCCAGGGGAGCCGAGGCACCACCCTTGCCCTCTGTCTACAAAGTCCTGGGACAGCAGTAGGACTAGGACATGGCATGGCCGACCCCACTCACCAGATGCTCCACCTCCCTTGGGGACAGTATGGTGACACGTCTGAGAGCTGCTGGCTCCTGGCTTTCCATTTCCTGCTCAGAGACTGGGGTGGACCGAGAGTCTCTGTTGTTCAGGATCTCATTTTTGGCATCATCCTCAGCCCCGGGCCCTCGTGGGGAACTCCAGCACCAGGAAAAGACCTTGGGGAGGCAAAGAGCAGATTCGGGACTCCACACCCAGGGCTCCCTTCAGGTCCCCCAGGGCACTGCTGCTTCTAACATCCCCACCCCTCCCAGTGGGGTCGCCCCAGCTGGGCAGAGGCTGAGCACATCCAGCATCTGCTGATGGCACCACGCCCCTGGTGCTGTGCTAAGGCAGGTCACCCCCATTGCCAAGGTGCAGAGCTGTGGGGTGGGGGTGTCACCCTGGCAGCAAGAAGGACAGGGCTACAGCACGGCCTGCAGGGTGTTCTAAGTAGCCATGTGCCCTGCATGGTCAGCCAGAACCCCAAGGCCACTGCAGAGAGCCAGGACAGCCTTACAGGACAATGAGGATGCGACCACCCAGGGCTCTGTGTGGGCAGGAAGCAATTCCTGAGGACCCCGGTACCCCCAGGTCCTTGAGAAACCAACTCACTCTGCCCACGAATTTGGGGTCCTGGTCACAACCTGGAAGAGAAGGGAGTCCCCTTAGCAAGCAGGGAGGGTCCCGTGCAACACCCCCCTCCCTGAGGACAATGCCTGGGCAGGGGTGGGCTGGGGGTTGAAACACTGGACAAGCAGCCTGGGCCTGTGGAGAGCGATGGGGTCTTTCCAACTCTGAGGCACCCTCGGGAGGGAGGAGGTGGAGGAAATTGAGTAAATATAAACACATGTAAAATCTGTTTGGTTCTGCTCTGACCAAAGCCATATAAACCCCCTGAGCACTTCTGGTGCTGACCCTAGGCCCCCAGTGGAGGCGACGACTCCCTCTCTGCCCTGGCTGGGCCCTGAAGATGGGGGCAGGGGGAGCTGGCCCTGCCCTCCAGACTTGGGAGGTGGGGGCACTGCCAGCCCCAAGAGAGGGACTGATGAGATCCTGGTCCTGGGGGTGCAGGTGAGGTGGGAGATGGAACGACCACCACAGGGGTCTAGGAGACAGGGGACAGGGTGTTTCCGCCTGTGGAGCAGGGTACAGGAGGGCCAGGGAGTGCCCAGTGGCCCCTCCCTCAGCCAACACCTACCTGAGCGGTTGCGTTTCCAGCAAAGAAGTGTCACCACCACGACCACCGGCAGCAAGACGCCCACAACCCCGAATACAATCTGCATCCCGAGGAGCACACTGCCTGAGGACGGGAGGGGAGAGGTGGAATTCCCGGGCTACTGGTCACTGGCTCTCCAGGAGCTGGGGCTTCCCCAGACGCCTCAGTACCTGATCTTTTGTGGACGCACACAAGGTCACTCCAGGGGGTACAAGTCCTGTCCTCGACCATCCCATCAGGGCACCTGGGTACACACAGGGAGGAGAGGTGGGATTCCATGAGGGAAGGCCGGCCAGATGGGACAAAAGAGGAGCCACCACCTCACCCACTGTCCCTGAGCAGGTGACAGGAAGGATGGGCTCCTCATGTCTCCGGGGGCCCTACTCTCCCTTGCTGAGTCTGGGGAAGGATCTGAGCACATGAACTTCAGCCACTCAGGCTCCCTGCTCGGTGGTCAGGGCTGTGCCTCCAGGAACCTTCTCTGCTGGGAACACGCGGAGCTTCCCTGGGCTGCAGGGCAGGCCCCGAGTTAGCAGGAACCTCGCTCCAGGGGAGGTCAGAAGATCTCGTGGCCACAAGCTGAGACACATCCTCCAACCAACCCTTGCTACCACTGAGCTCCCGTTCCCACCTGTCTGCCCATCCCTACTTGTCGCACGAACACTGGGGGTCAGAGAAATCATCGCTATCAGCCCCTAAAACCCCAAATAGGGACAAGGCAGGTTTTGAGGGACAAGGGGCTGGGGTAAGGACAGCTGCGTTGGCTCAGGTCCTCATGGGAATCCAGAAGGAGCTACACCCGTGGCTTTATTATAACCTCTGTGGCTATGGGCTCTTTTGTCTTCATGGTCCCTGCTTGGATAAAAAAATTATTAAAAATTGCATTTTAGGACTCAAATTTGTTTAAGGATAATTATTAATACATTCCAGGGTGGATTCTTTGCAGTTATGATTTCAAAATAAAATATTTCATGGGCCCCTAAGAATATCATGGGCCCTAAGTCGTGGCCTCCTGTGCCCGGTGGGAAACGTGCTGGGGAGTTGTGGGAAGGGGCTGCTGCAGGGGGCAGGGTGGGGACAGGAAGATGGACCAGGAGGAGTCACCACGGGCTCAGGCCACCCCACAAGGTCAGGGATGCCCCATGGGGGTGGAGGCCCCATGGGGCCCAGGGGAAAGAAGTGGGTGCAAGGAAACTCAGGTTTTTTGGGGTTCCCTTGAGCTTCAGGGAGCCCCCTGCCTCTGGTGTCTCACCTAGTATGGCACTTCTGGCAGAACTCAGGGGAATCTTCTACTCGGAACGTGCCTGGTTTGCACTGACACTCTCTGTTTCTGGTCGTAGTGCAGTTACTTCTTGGTTCTTCATCTGGAGACAAAGGAAAAGTCTTCGGGGATATGTTTCCTTGGCATGCCCCTCAACCCTTCCTCACCACCCCGACCCCTTCCCACTCAGCGCAACTCAGGTCATCAAGGAGCTCTGAGGGCCAGTTTCTCCATCAGCCCACTCGGGGCACACAGAGGACAGCCACCCTTCAGCTGTCACTAATAGAGTCATACAACAAGGACCAACATTCATTATCTATTACATCGGACTAGGGGAAAAAAACCATTTAGATAACATGCTCAGTAGCAAGGGAGGTGCAGGGGTAGAAAAAGTGAGACCCTGGCAGGAGAAGAGCCCTTGGGTGACTTCCCAAAAGCCTGGCCCTGCTGGCGAGGAGGGAGGGGCCCAAAGACGTGAGGCTGAGAGAGACACCTACCAGGAGCACAGAGCCGGGGGAGGGCCTGGGCCAGGGCCAGACCCATGTCACAGCTGAAACCCAGCCCTTTCCCTTCGGCCACGCCTTCTCCATGCTGTCAGGGTACCCCCATGCCCTTGCAACTGTTTTTTTAAAAGATTTCCCTACCAAGTGGCATGCATTACAAAAACAATTTATGTTTTATTTATTTAATGACTCAAAGATATAATCATGGAATAATAGGGTTTGATGAAGACCAAGTTGGACTGGAACCCAGGTCTCCTGATTCCATCTATGCTACAACTTTATGTCATCACCCTGCATTCCATCTTCGGGCACAGGGTCCACATGTTCTGTACCTGAATTACAAACTGTACAGGGTAAGCAGGAAGAGAGAGCATTCCAATGAGCAGTGTAGTCTACTCCACAGCTGCAGGGGTGACAATCTCTACTATCTTCTAATCTATGGGTTCCTGGGAGGGGAGAGAAAAAGCTGGTGAATGAATCTTCACAGGATTCTCAGAGGCTGGGGTACTCTTCTTTCAGCCATCAGTGGAATCCAAACAGGGAAATCCACTGTACCTGGCTTGGTCAGTTCATCAATTCTGCATTTGTTACATACCTTAGGCCAGCACTGCTGACAGAAATAAAATACAAGCCACAAATTAAATTTGAATTCATACTCACCACATTAAAAAACTGAAAGAGGTGAATTAATTTTAATAATGCATGTTTACTTAATATACCCAAAATAATATCACGTAAATGTATAATCAATGTAAAACATGGAGATATAATATTTTACATTTTTTATAGTATGTTTTCAAAGCATAGTGTGTATTTCTCACTCAAAGCATATCTCAATGTGAAGTGGCATATTTTTTTTTTTTTTTTGAGACAGAGTCTGGCTCTGTTGCCTGGGCTAGAGTGCCGTGGCATCAGCCTAGCTCACAGCAACCTCAAACTCCTGGGCTCAAGCAATTCTCCTGCCTCAGCCTCCCAAGTAGCTGGGACTACAGGCATGTGCCACCATGCCCAGCTAATTTTTTCTATATGTATATTTTTAGTTGTCCAGATAATTTCTATTTTTAGTAGAGACGGGGTCTCGCTCTTGCACAGGCTGGTCTCGAACTCCTGATCTTGAACGATCCACCCACCTCGGCCTCCCAGAGTGCTAGCACTACAGGCGTGAGCCACCGCGCCCAGCTGAAGTGGCATATTTCAAGCAATCAACAGTCCCATGGGCCTACTGACTACTTCTATTGGACAGCACCACCCTAGACCCTGGAAACTCACATAAGAAAGTCCTAATACCTGTTCTCAATGAGCTCCCAGTTAGTGGAAGATTTAAACAAGCACAGAAGTAATATGATAATGGGAAAAGCCTTCAAAATTACAGCTCATGTCATCAGCCATGGAAGGAAAATGTAAGGAAAAATGGATCCTACCTCTTGAGAGTCAAAGAATGACCCAAAGAAATGGAAGCCAAAGCTACCCTGGATAAGAAAGGCATTTTGAGATTGGAAAGTGTGAATCCCTCAACTTGCTTTTTCTTTTACAAGATTGTTTTGGTTGACCTCAGTCCTTTTATTAATAAATTTCCTATGACTTTGAGGATGGGTTCTTCCATTTTTAAAATGACACTGTTGGGATATTGATAAGCATTGCATCTGTGTATCACTTTGGTTAATTTGTCATCTTCACACTATTAAGTCTTCCAATCTATAAACACAGGCTATCTTCTTGTTTTTTTAGGTTTATTTTCATTTCTTTTAGCAATGTTTTGTAGTTTTCAGTGTAAAAGTCTCTCAGTAGCAAAGAACAATCCAAAAATGAAATTAAGAAAATAATTTCATTCATAGTGGCTCAAAAAGAATAAAGCGGTTAGGAATAAATTTAACAAAGAGGCACAAGACTTTTGAAAAAGACTTGTCTACACATCCAAGAAGCTAAATAATCTTCAATCAGGCTAAACTCAAAGAGAACCAGACCAAGACACATTACAGTAAAATGGATAAAAGCCA
Source organism: Indri indri (assembly GCA_004363605.1). Classification (NCBI taxonomy): domain Eukaryota; kingdom Metazoa; phylum Chordata; class Mammalia; order Primates; family Indriidae; genus Indri; species Indri indri. The sequence goes on from RJWJ010046839.1 coordinate 5,422, forward strand.
AACACAAACAAAAAATCTTGAAAGTAGCAAGTACTTGGTATGTACTAAGGAACCTCAACTGATTTCTCATCAGAAACTATACTGGCCCTGACACAGTGAATGATGTATTTAAAGTGTTGAAAAAAAAATCCTTCAACCAATAATTCTATATCCAGCAAAACTATCCTTCAAGAATGAAGGAGAAATTAAGACATTCCCTGATAAACAAAAACTAATGGAGTACGTTACTAGTAGACTTGCCCTGTGAAATGTTAAAGGGAGTCCTTCAGGCTAAAATGAAATGACATTATACAGTAGCTCAAAGCCATATGAAGAAATAAAGGACACTGGAAAAGGTAACTCATAGGTAAATATAAATGCCAGTATGCCATAGTCTACTTGGGTTGCTATAAAAAAATAACCACAGGCTGAGCAGCTCCAACAATAGACATTTATTTCTCACAGTTCTGGAGGCAGCCACTATCTTGCTGTGTGTTCACATGAACTTTTCCTTTTGCACACGTAGAAAGAAAGAAAGAGAAAGAGAGAGAGAAAGAGACCATGCACACGAGTTGTCTGGTATCTCTTCTTAAAAGGGCACTAATACAATCATGAGGGCTCTATCCTCATGACCTCATCTAAACCTAATTACTTCCCAATGACACCATCTCCATATACGATCACATTGGGTGGAAAGGCTTCGACATATGAATTTTGAGAGACAAGATTCAGTCCACAGCACAGTATTACAGTACCTTTGGTTTGTAAATCCTCTTTTGTTACCTATACAGTTTAAAAAGCAAATGCATAAAGCGATAATTATAAATCTATGTTGATGAGCACACGATGTACAAGGATGTATCTATGACAACAATATGAAGGAGGAGAATTGCTTTTTTTATAGCCAGGATTCATAGGTCAGGAATCAAGGGATGCAAATGCGAGTGGTACCACTCACTATTATCCTCAGTGGCCTGCTAGCAAAACGTTTGCTTCCTGTTCCTGCAACTTTATGCTTTGCTGGCGTCAAGGGCTTAGTTCCCGAGTTTCACCAGGAGACACAACAATGATTTCATCTATTATATCAATGACTTGAAGTTAAGACTGCTATCTGGCCTCTTTGGGTTCCTCATGCTTCTGAATCAACGGGCAAAAAAGTTACTTACTGGGGCGATTGATCCTGACTACCAAGGGAGACATCAGACTGCTATTCCATAGTGGAGGTAAAAAAGAATACGCTGGAATACAGGAGATTCCTTAGGACAGTGGTACCCAACCTTTTTGGCACCAGGGACTGGCTTTATGGAAAACAATTTTTCCACGGACTGGGGTGGAAATGGGGTTTGGGATGATTTTGCAGCTGCTCCCCAGCACTAGCATCACCCCCTCAGCTCCACCTCAGATCATCAGGCATTAGATTCTCATAAGGACCTCACAACCTAGGTCCCTCATATGCACAGTTTACAGTAGGGTTCGCGCTCCTATGAGAATCTAATGCCACCGTTCATCTGACAGGAGGCGGAGCTCAGGTGGTGATGCGAGTGATGGGGAGTGGCTGCAAATACAGACGAAGCTTCTCTCTCAGCCTGGTTCCTAAAAGGCCATGGACATGTACTGGTCTGAGGCCCGGGGGTTGGGGACCGCAGCCTTAGGGCATCTCTTAGTGTCACCATGCCCTGTGATTAAAGCCAATGGAAATCTACAGCAACCGTGGGTCATGCTATCAGATATAGAGCCATGACCAGCTGAGGTGCTTGGTGAAGGCAAAAGGAATACAGAATGGGTAGTCAAAGGAGGTAGTTATAAATATCAGCTAATATCAGCTATAACTATTAATACATGACCAGTTACTGAAACAAAGACTGTAATTGTTATAAGTATTTCTTCCTGATTTTGTTATGCTTATGTTTTTGTGTGTAGATATATGTTAAGCAAATATCTTTGTTTTCTTCCCTCTCTTATCCCTTTATTTAATAGTGTTTAAGTGTTGTTAATTTACATCATAGTATTTAAGTTATGGGATAGAAAGGAGAAGAGTAAACAACATCCAAGGACTTTGCGTTCTCTTCTGGAGAAAGGGTTAGTGTGTTTTTGGTTGTATACAGAATAGTTGTATTGTGTTAGGCAGAAGTATGACCTTGTTATTGCCTTTATTTGGAGATTAAGTATGGTTTAATAATTCTGTATTAGTCAGGGATTTCCAGAGAGAGATTTATCTTAAGGAATTGGTTCACACCATTGTGGAGACTGACAGATCCAAAAGGTCAGGGTAAGCCAGCAGGAAAGAGTTGCAGCTCAAGTCAAAGGCCACCTCTTGGCAGAATTGCCTCTTCCTGGATGGAGGTCAGTTTCTTTTCTATTAAGGCCTTCAACTGATTAAATGAGGTCTACCTACATCATGGGGGCAATATGCTTTACGCAAAAGTCTACTGATTTAAATGTTAATCCTATCTAAATAATACCTGCATAGAAACATCTAGAATAATGTTTAACCAAGTTGAGACATAAAATGAACAAGTCTACCCTTGTCAACCCCATACCACACACATGTCCTTAAGATCTAGGTTAATGGTCACGCAAGGTGCAAAGAACACAGGAATCAAAATGGTACACAAGAAAACAACTAAATATTATTTTATATATATATATGTATATATATATGAATGAAGGCAGTAATGGAAGAATTGAGGAACAAAATATATAAGACATAAAGAAAACAAATAGCTAAAAAGCAGAAACAAGTCCTTCCTTCCCAGTAATTATGTTAAACAAAAAATGGTTTAAGCTCTTCCATTGGCCAGGTGCGGTGGCTCTTGCCTGTAATCCTAGCACTCTGGGAGGCTGAGGCAGGAGGACTGCTTGGTCTCAGGAGTTCAAGACCAGCCTGAGCAAGAGCAAGACCCAGTCTCTACAAAAAATAGAAAAATGTGTTTGGCATGGTGGCCCATGTCTGTAGTCCCAGCTACTCAGAAGGCTGAGGCAGGAGGATCGCTGAGGCCCAGGAGTTGGAGGCTGCAGTGAGCTATGATGACAACACTGCACTCTACCCAGGGCGACAGAGACTCTATCCCCCTCCCCCAAAAAAACAAAAAAAGAGTGAAGAAAATCTAACAAAAATAACACAGAAATGGTATCTGCCTCATGAACAGATCCTCAACCTCATTCACCCTAAAAAAATGCAAGTTTAGAGGAGATTCTGTGTCTGGATCCTTGGTGTGTGGTGCCCACTCTTGTGGGAAGCTTTTCCCCATTCTGGGACACAAGTTCCATGGACAGTTCCTTCCCAGCCCTTTCGCTGACCTGTCCCCTGGACTGGCGCCTCTGTGTCCAGGTCCTTGTGTTCCCTCTCTTCAGTATCTACAGTTTCCTTCTGGGGGACCAACACGAGGCTGAGGCTTCAAGAATCACCTATGTGCCGGGGTCCCCAAATGTGTACTGCTGGCCCTGCCACACAGTCTCCTCGGAGGCTCAATTCACCCTGAGCAGCTGGGTTTGGTGCCTCACTCGTCCTCACTCCCTGCATACAATCCATCCTCAAGTGCCGACAGTTCACCCCAGATACATCCAGAGTCCTTCCTACTCCTTCGGCTCCCTTGTCTGAATCCTGGACTGCAGCAATAGCCACGTTGACAGTTCAATGTGTGCGTCTGCTTTGGCCTGGGCTCTTCCTTCTCCACGATCTGGCCCTTGACAAGCCCTCCTGTACAAGGAGGGTTTGCCTTCCTAGAAGGGAGGGGCAGCCTTTCCTGTGGTGCCCGGTAATGAAACGCAAATCTGTAAATGGTTTGTAAAAATAACAGCATGCTACTCTTGCCAGCTCCAGATGCCCCTGGTGCAGCAGATGATCCACTTCTACCTCGTGCGTGTGCAGAAAGAAGGAAACAATTGTGAGACAAACACCACAGTCAAGCAGCTCCAATAGGCGCGGCTGCCTCTCGCAGGGTCAGATGACCCTATGGAGCTGAGACTCCTGCCGTGTAACATGCCCAGGGAAGTGCCCCCTACAAGGCCCTCCACCTGCATCCTGTCTTGCCCTCCTTCAATCTAGGAGTAGGCACTAAAAGTACAAATCGGGTCCTGGCAGCCCTCTACTGAAAATTTCCCAGCAAAGTGAATCACTCACAAAATAAAACCCAACTTCCTCCACGTGCGACCTGCCCCCTCTTGTCCCCTGACCTCTCTGCCCTCCACTTACCCCAGCAGCCTCCCCCTAGCCCCTGCCCCCTGGGCACTCGCTGCTGTGGGACCCTCTCAGGAGCTCTCTTCCAGGCTTTCTGCACTGCTGGTCCTGCCCACTTTGGGATGCCAGCCCACTGTCACCATCCCCAGGAGGCCTCACCAAGCCCGTCTCTGCCCTACTCAGTGATCCCTCAAGTTTCCTGCCAGCCTCTGTGACCACATTCATTCCATCCCAGCAGGAAGGCTCCAGGAGCACAGGGGCCCCTGCCATCCACTAGCACAGTGCCTGACTCACAGAAGGCATCCAATAAATCCCTGTGGAATAAAGAACTAGGAGTTCAGGAAACAGAAACCTGGAAGCTCATGGAAACAGGAAAGGAGGAGTAAGGGTTGGAGAATGTACCTGGTGGACACAAATCCTCCTCTAGGCTGTGCCTCCATCGCTGGGGGGCAGTCATCTGCTGGGGAGCCCTGTCCTGGTTGGTGGCGGCAGAGTCAGCTGGGACCTGTGGGGTCAAAGCAGGGATGGACATGAGTGGGTTCCAGACTCTCACCCCTCCCAAGATCCATCTCACATTCCCTTCACCCCAGGTGCCCAAATTAAACAGAACCTCCATCTTTCCTCCAGCCCTAAATTCTCCAACATTCTTTTGTATTTAAGTTTGTCCCTTCACATTTCAGGGCTAGCCAGGTAACATACACTTGAAAAGCTCTTCTTTATCCTTATCTCTTATTATAAAAGAACACATGTTTATTCCAGAAAATGTGAGCAAGTAAAGTTTTTAGAAGAACACAAAACCATATGTGATATTCTCAACTAGAGATAACATCCATTAATATTTTGTCTCATGTAGTTCCACTATTTGACCATATATATGAATACTCTCCCTCTCTCTCTCTCTCAGACATATACACACAGACACACACATTTTTACAAATGAGGGTTACATTATACGAAAATTTTTTAAAAATTGGGATCTAAGATCAAATATTAAATAATGAACTTCTAATTTTAAAAACAGTGCCTGATATACAGACCAATGGAACAGAATAGAGGAGCCCAGAAATGAATGCTCACATATAGTCATATATTGCTTAATGACAGGGATGTGCTAGGAGAAATTAGTTGTTAGGCAATTTTGTCTTTGTGTCAACATCATAGAGTGCACTTACACAAACCTAGAAGGTATAGCTGCTACATGCCTAGGCTATATGGTTTAGCCTGTTTCTCCTAGGCTACAAATTGCAGCATGTTACTGTCCTGAATACTGTAGGCAATTAACACAATGGTAAGTATATGGGTATCCAAACATATATAAACATAGAAAAGGTACAGTAAAATTATGGCATTATAATCATATAAAGCCACCATTATGTATGTGGTCCACCATTGACCAAAACATATTTTTATGTAGTGCATGACTGTATATGGTCAAATGATTTTAGACAAAGGTGCAAAGGCCATTTAATGGGGAAAGGACAATCTTTTCAAATAATCATTTTGGGAAATCTGGATATTGACTCACAAGAAAATAATAAGCTTGTATCCTTACCTTACATATATATAAAAATTAACTCAAAATTAACTCAAAATGGATCAAAAATCTAACATA
>RJWJ010046840.1:0-11199 GCA_004363605.1 Indri indri
GGAAAAAAAAAAAAAGGGGGGGTCTGGAGGTGGGCAGAAAGGAAAAAAAAGTCACATGCAAAACATTTCATTTCCATTGCAAAAATAATAAATTCCAAAGAAAAGGTGATATATAGACTTTCCTCACCATCTAAGGGGGGCTGTTGTTTTTGTGGACTTTGTGACGCTTTTTGCTATACATCCCTGACACCCCCGCAAAAAAGGGAAGTTGGTTAGAATCTGGAACACTGGAAATAATAAATTCTATTTACTAAAATAAAAAAATAAAATAAAATAAAATGTGAAGTACTGATCAATTAGAAATCTTCAGTGTTGTTATTTACTGGAACAGAAATATTCTTAGTCTATATATCCAAAATTCTCTTACAAATGTGCATTTTCATGAACACACTATAGTTAAATGATATTATTCATATGTATTTATTTATGTATTCCCTTCCCTGTATTTAGGAAAGTGTTAAAAATTGCATAGAGTATAACTTACACAAGGTCAATCACAAATTTATTTCTAATCTTTCAAGAGACTCACATGAAAGGGAAAACCTGGGCTGGGCACTGTGGCTCACGCCTATAATCCTAGCACTCTGGGAGGCTGAGGTGGGTGGATCGCTCAAGGTCAGGAGTTCGAGACCAGCCTGAGCAAGAGCGAGACCTCGTCTCTACTAAAAAAAACAAGAAAGAAATTAGCTGGACAACTAAAAAATATACAGAAAAAAATTAACCAGGCATGGTGGCACATGCCTGTCATACCAGCTACTCGGGAGGCTGAGGCAGGAGGATGGCTTGAGCCCAGGAGTTTGAGGTTGCTATGAGCTAGGCTGACACCATGGCACTCTAGCCTGGGCAACAGACTGAGACTCTGTCTCAAAAAAAAAAGAAAGGGAAAACCTGGCCAGTTTCATAATTTATAATGCCCATAAGATAAAAACCCATTATTCAAGAGAAGAGCAGTTATTTCTTAATCCTAAATTCAGGCAGGAGTTTCCCCTTAATTTTCTTTATGATGTAAAGTTATTTAAAAGATTCTTTCTGCCGGTTTAGAGGTTGCTGATTTGCATGGTTAATCCAAATCAGTGTTGGACTTACCTAGAATTTTAATATTCTGTTTCATATTCACGGTGGGAGAATTATACATTTTAATGTGAGCTGCAAGCTCTTCCACCCTACTTGCAAATAGATTATATTCAGAAAACAGTAAATAATGCCAGCTTTCTTTTCAAAATGCTTGGATATACATTAGAGGGAAGGTTAGACTGATATAATTAAAATTTTATTTTGCATATATAACATTAACGAACTGTCTTACAAAGACAGTATTTAGCTGCATTTTATTTTTCCTTCATAGATACTAATTCAAAAATTCTTTACTACATCTTTTAAATATTTGGACTCTTTACTACATGCCAGCATATTACTAACTGTTCTTTTTTTCTTTTTTTTTATTTCAGCATATTATGGGGGTACAGATGATTAGGTTACGTATGATGCCCTTGCCCCCCACCCCAAGTCCGAGCTTTAAGTGTGTCCGTTCCCCAGGAGGTGCGCATCGCACTCATTGTTTGGGCATGTGCCCGTCCCCTCCTCCTCCCTCCCCCCTGCCCAACATCCAATAAATGTTATTCTTATATGTGCACTTAAGTGTTGATCAGCTAATACCAATTTGGTAGTGAGTACATGTGGTGCTTGTTTTTCCATTCTTGGGATACCTCACTTAGTAGAATGGGTTCCAGCTCTATCCAGGAGAATGCAAGAGGTGCCATATCACCATTGTTTCTTAAAGCTGAATAGTACTCCATGGTATACATATACCACAGTTCTTTTTAAACAAAAAGTAATCATTGAGACTTACCATTGTGCTTTATTCTTTTACTTTTTTTTTTGTAAACATGTATTTAAATAGAAAACAACAGTGTGAAACTGCAGTTTTTAAACCAACAACTGAAGTGTATGGTAGTGCCTCAAAGCCAATGCCCCAACAAATCTGAGGTTTTATAAGATGAACAAATTTAAAAATAGGACATTTGTTCCTTATTTAAATTCTTTGACTTTGTCTTCAGGTCGCTGGCATGCATTCTATATGAGATGTGCTGCATGAATCATGCATTCACTGGCTCCAATTTCGTGTCCATTGTTTTAAAAATTGTTGAAGGCGACACACCCTCTCTCCCGGAGAGATATCCAAGAGAACTAAATACCATTATGGAAAGGTATGGAAATAAATAAGTTGTCACAGAAATAATTTTAAATTGTACTTATATTTTAGTTCATTTGAAAAATAGTTTTCTTTTAAACATTGCAGCATGTTGAACAAGAGTCCTTCATTGAGACCATCTGCTCTGGAAATTTTGAAAATTCCTTACATTGATGAACAGCTACAGGTATTTAAAATGAAAGGGATGCAGGGAAACAGGCATTAGCATTTATACACATTCTGTGACTTGAAGGTGTACCGTGCAGGGAAGATGCATGCAGAATCAGCCAGAAAGGAGGAACACTATTAAAAAGAAGCTGAGACAATATTAGTCAGGATGATCTCCTTGCAGAAGCAGGTACATGAACTCCGGTTCCCTGGTGACAATGGAATTGGAAAGTTAGGGTTCTGATTTTTCTGCCTAAATCCAACCTCCACCCTTAGAGTTCTTGTTGACAGATCTTGTCTTAACACTTTGTAAATGTATCAGTACTAGGATAAGAATGTACTAATACCATAGTAATACTAAAATCTAGGATTGTCATTGAGTTTTTATTTTTCCAATCTCTTTTTATATATCTTAATAATAGTTTTTCATTGATTATGTAAGTTTATTTTGTTTTTCTACAAATTAGAAAATTTAATATAGATGATCTCCCTTAGGTGGTAAAAAAGAATCAAATGATCTCTTTTCTGGACGATTTGTTTTGTTTTTTTTAACTTTTCAGGCTTTTACAATACAAATCCATCAGGCAAGTTTCCTCTACTTTTATGCATAGCTTAAGAGGAACCACAAAGCCATCAATCATCCACTTTCAAAAATGTGCATACCTTTTCATCAGTCAGCCAAGTTCTAAATCCAAAGGAAACAGAGATGATGACGACGTGTACTCATTTGTTAAGTGCCAGGCACTGTGCTGACATGGGGCCACCAAAATGAAAGTGACAGATGTGTTTCCTGTTATTTTGAGGGTTGGCTGTTAGCGAGAGAACCCAATAACCAAGAAAAAATAAGCAAATAAATAAACTAGGCCAAGTGTGGTGGCTTATGGCTGTAATCCCAGCACTTTGGGTGGCAGAGGCAGGAAGATAGTTTGAGGCCAGGAGTTCGAGACCAGCCTAGCAACATAGCCAGACCCCATCTCTACAAAATAGTAAAAAAGATTAACTGTATCACAAGCACTAGGAAAGAAGTAAACAGCATACTGTAAAATAAGGGAGGCAGAGAGGCTTTAGTAGCCAAAGAAGTAGGTGACGTTTCAACATCAGCAAGTCTACGGAAAGCAGCCAACGGGGTAAAAGCCTCAGAAACAGTGTTTGCATCTCCAGGAATAGCTGGTACAAAGGCCCTGATTAGATGGTGTTCTCTGGTGGCAAACCTAGAGAGGAGGGTTCTTATGCAAGCGTATGCGTAAGGGACAGTAAGTGTACTAAAGGGGAAAAAAAGTCCAAAGGGATCCAAGAGGATCTGCTGGGACCAGGGTGAGGCAAGTGAGGCACTCGCCCTGGGGCAAAATGTAAGGGGACACCAAATCAAGATATATCTTATTTTAATGAAATATTTAAAAAATCCAAATGAATGCTAAAAATCTCTGGTAACAACGTATCAAAGGTTTAAAGACAGGATCCAGCAGGGCCAGGATTAGGGTGAGACACATGAGGCGGAATTGTGCAAGTTCAGGGTTGGAGCCTGTCTTTATTTAAACTTTTGATGTTGTATTCTTTATAGGTTTTTGGCATTAATTTTGACAAAAACAATATTGTGTAAAAATAGTATTTATCTTGGTTACTGAGTTTTTTGGTGCCCCTTAGATTTTGCACCTGAGGTGAATGCCTCACTTGCCTAACCCTAGTCCTGGCCTTGCAAGTGTAGACATTGTCCATTATAGGCTGGGAGATGGTGTTACCACCCAGCCAGGTTGCATTGCCCACTACACAGAGAAGAGCCAATACACTGAGACAGCAGGGGTTGCAGTGGAGAAAGAGTTTAATATCACAGGGTGCTAAGTGAGCAGATGGGAGAAATTTCCCAAATCCATCTCCCTGAGAATTTGGAGGCTTGGGTTTTTAAGTATGGTTTGGTGGGCAGGGGGCTACAGAATCAGTATTGCTGATTGGTCGTGTTCAGCTTGAAATCATAGGGGTGCAGAAATTGTCTTCTTGTGCTGAGTCAGTTCCTGGATTGGGGTCGCAAGACCAGTTAAGTAAGTTCCTTGGTATGGGCCATTGGTCTGATTGGGCCAGTCGGTCCACTGGAATGCAGGGCCTGGAAGATATCTCAAAGACCCGCCTTAGGTTTCACAAGGGTGATTTTATCTTTGGGAACAATTAAGAAAGCTAAGAATCTTTATCACTATCAGCTATGTGACTCCTGAGAAAGCAAGCTAGGGAACAATGGCTGCTTATTTTTTAAACTATGTGCATACCTTTGCAGAGTTCAGGCCTCTACCACAGTTCCCACCTTGCAACCCTTTATTAATTTTATAAAGGATTGTTTTAGTGGGAAAAAGCTTGTGTATTCTTGGAGTTGAGAGAAGACTTGCCCATGACTGGCAAAAGGGAGTGAGAAAGCAAACAGTGCAAGATGAAGGAGGGAAGGTAGGCAGTAGCTTGACCCTGCAGGATCTTCTTGCATAAGCTATCGTGTAATTTTATGTAATCTTTTACAAAGGGAAAAATTGTTACCGTGGGCTTTGTTTTCAAGCTCCCTGCCATGGTCAATAATACTCCAAATCAGAAAGACACCTGATAATTTTATGCCCTTTCCTCCCTGAAGAGGAGTCTTTAAGGTTTGTCAGGGTTGATCTTTTTTTCAGCACCTGATGTGTAGATATTCAGAAATGACTCTGGAAGATAAGAATTTGAATTGTCAGAAGGAGGCTGCTCATATAATTAATGCCATGTAAGTAATTGCTTTGTTTTTAAAAAGTCCATCGAGCGTAAATGTTAAATGCATTTGTCTTTAAAAATCTATTAGTGCTAAGCTGACTGCCTGGAGTATCTTAGAATTCACTTAAGTCTTGCAAAGAAATTAGGAGCTGCAGTAATGGGGTGTTCCAAAGCCCTTTGCCCCAGGTGGTAGCAAATTGAAATCATAAAAGTTTAAACCACTGCATGGCTTACAGATCTGCAGGGTAGCTCTGCAGTCACTTTGCAAATATATAGAGAAATTAATATCTCAAGCATTTAGTAATGTTTATGCTAATGAGCCTTCCATAATAAGCATAAATGGCTTCCACATGTTGTTTGTTTAACGTGAACTGACAGAGTACCTACTGAAAAGAGAACATTGTGGAGTCCCGGGACAATTGAGAATAAGGCAAAATTCACTTTCTTGAAATATACACCCTCTCATATAAGAACTAAAGAGTGCTTCCGAAAGAACCATAATTATTTTCTGTCCTAACTTCTCTGTCCTGCCTAATTCAAAATTTTTGTGCTATAACTTGCAAAAGCCCAGAATATTAGGTTACTTCAGAACATCCATGTACACCTGTGCACTGCACAACTGCAGGCACACTACTGATAAAGACCAAATCTATAATTTTGCTGAAGGAACTATCTATTTAATCTTATAAGGACCCAAAGAAAATGGCAGTCCCCTTATGGAGGTATAGGGTGAGAACAGGAGACCTCAATAGGCTGATCTAACGCGAATATACTCCTCCAACACCCAGTCCACTGGTTTCTCAGCTCTACCGTGTTTGCTTTCTATCTTCACATACAAACTGAGGAAGCTGGCCCATTAAAGATATTCAGTCTTGTTTAATGCATGATCTCCAGTGCAAATATATTGCACCTCAGGGGGTAAATTTTTACACATGCTCCTAATAAGCTGGTTTTCTTAGGTTACTATCTGTTCTTTCAAGAAAGGTTGAAATTTCTAATTTTATTTTATTTTATTAACTAGAGATGTTCAGAATAGTAGATATCTTATTTTAAAAATGCTGGACTAATTGTAGCTATCATTTTGCACTACAGTTGTGAAACAGTTTGCCGGACACTGTTTACAATTAACAGTGTACTAGAATCCAGTTGTTTGGAGGATATTTCACATTATGAAATATTGATTTCAAATAGTCACTATTATTTTCGAGATCTATGACTATGTTTTAAGGAGATCTATTTGGTCTGTCAAAATAAAGAATATATATTCCTAAAAATTGCACGTCCTAGAGACTCTGGTCGGCACAGTATTGCAGAGGGATGAGAACTACGTACAATGGTCCTAACAATTTTCTCATAGTGTTTCTTGAGGAAGGAGTTGAGTGTAAAAGGTGTACTGCTGTATTGGGCCCCAACTAAGTCAGGACCAGAAGCAAATGTCATTGAGAATATGGTTGCAGTCTTTTCAATGCATGATTAATGTAAGCATATTTCTTTAACTGAAAAGAGGTTCTTAAATAATAATATTGGTGAACATTTTGGTGGGTAATGACTATATGCTTTGCTCTGTTATAAGCTCTTCACATAAATTAATTTATTTAAATGTAGAACAACCATATCAAGTAGCGATTATTTGTTTTTAATAGTTATAGAGAGGTTAACTAACTTTGCCCAAGGTCATATAGAGTGTAACCTGGTAGTTAGGCTTTGAACCTAGAGAGTGTTGTTGACTGGTTTGATTAACCACTATACCATGCTGCCATAAAAATATTCACTTTATTAAGCCTGGAATATACGGCATAGTCAACAAGTTTTAGTTATTACAATACTACCATTTTGGAATGCTTTTTATGTGCCAGTCACTGTGCATATGTTATCTCATATAACATTCACTGTAGTCCATTCTTTATAGATGAGAAAACTGAAGTTCAGAGAGGTTCAGTTACTTGCCCAAGGCTACAGAGCTAATGAGTGGTGGAGGGAGGATTCAAACCCTACCTAACTCCAAAGAGTGTGTGCCTTTATCCACATAGTGGAATTACTCTGTCAGTCTGTTTACTCTCTAACGGCCAAGATCCTAATTTGTCTAACATTATGAAAACCAGTTATAGGCAATGAAATGAGCAGAAATTTGGAGAGTATATAATTTGCTTTTAAACAAAAATCAAATTTGAAAAATACTGCTGATTAACTACAGTCCTGGTTGGCTCATTACCTACCCAGAGCTTATTAGTTTTTTCCTGGCTCGTCTTGAGATAATTTTGCTCTCAGTAGCATAATGATAGTTTTGTAAAATATTTGTTTAATTTTTCTAAGCATGTTTGGGATGGGTTGCAAGTGGGAAATCTTTATTATTTATAGGCAAAAAAAGATCCACCTACACACTCTGAGGGTGGTGTCTGAAGTGCAGAAAATGACGCCAAGAGAAAGGATGCGGCTGAGGAAGCTCCAGGCGGCCGATGAGAAAGCAAGGAAGCTGAAGTAAGCTGCCTTTTCTTTGGGCACCCCACTCTGTGGGCTACTTTCCAGGGCTGGCCTCTAAAGGAATTTACTGAAGAAAAACAAAAAAGAAACCACAATGCATATGATTATATATTTATTTGTGTATTCATTCATTCAAAAGATGGTTGCTGAGCCACAGATTGAATGCCAGGTATTATTAATATCAGGCTTTCAGTCTTATATAAAGGGAAAGATTGAATATTAGGGAGGTTATGAGTGATTAAGATAGAGTCACTTTCCAAATGAAACCTCATTGTCACTGACACCTTCTATACATACCTCAGCACGAGGGTGAAAAGGAGGCTTCGCTATTTCACTCTCATTCCCTAGGTGTTTGCTGTATCCCTTCTACCCGAATTAGCTGATTTATAGGGAGGAGAGTTTATTGGCAGGAAATTGTTAGCTTTTGGAAGGAAGTACATAGGAAACAGAACTCTGCTTTGTCAAGTGAAGCATTGGGAAAAGTCAACGTTCAGGGCAATGTTGCTGGTGGGAGATATCACTAGCAATTAGAGTATTTACATGAAAAAGTGAAATTTCAAGTGCTGGCCACAATGTGAAGAAAAGGGAATCCTTGCACACTGTTGGTGGGAATGTAAATTAGTGTAATCATTGTGGAAAACAGTATGGAGTTTACTCAAAGGATTAAAAATAGAACACCATATGATCTGACAATCTTACTTCTGGGTTTATATCCAAAGGAAATGAAATCAGTATGTCCAAGAGATATCTGCATTCCTATGTTCATTGCAGCATTATTAACAGTAGCCAAGATATGGAATCCACCTAACTGGACATCAACAGATGAATGGGTAGAGAAAATATGGGGTAATATACACAATGGGATACTATTTAGCCTTTAAAAAAGAAGGAAATCTTATCATTGGCAACAACATGGTTGAACCTGAAGGACATTATGCTAAGTGAAATAAGCCAGTCATAGAAAGACAAATACTACATGATCTCACTTACATGTGGAACCTAAAAAAAGTGGAGAGTAGAATGGCGGTTACCAGGGGTAGGAGGGCCTGGAGTGCAAGATGTTGGTCAAAGGATACAAAGCCTCAGTCAGACAGGAGGTATAAGTTCTGGAGATCTATTATACAGCATGGTGACTATAGTTAATAATTGTTATATATTTGAAAGTTGCTAAGAGAGTAGATCTTAAATATTCTCATCACGCACAAAAAATACTTGAAGTGACGGACGTTTATTAGCTTGATTTAATCACTTCACAATGCATACTATGTCAGAATTTCACATTGTACACCATAAATATAAACAATTTTTGTCAATTAAACTTTAATAAAGCCAAAGAAAAAGATACACATATAAAAATGGAATTTCATAGAGCCCTAGATTCTCAGTTTCTCAAAGACCAATTTATCAGGTGGCAGATGATCCAATTTCCTAATTTTTCTTCTTTTTTTTCCTTGCCAACTTTGTGGTAGTTTAGAAACTCCAACCAAGAAATGGAGAGACAGAAAAGATCTGAAATGCAAATCTGTTCATTTTGTGACCTTGTTAACATATTTGAAAAATGATTTAGAGGTGTCCTTGTACTTAGAATGAATATCATGATGAACCAAGTAAGAATCTATGAGAATATTTTCCCTTAACATATACTTTCTTTAATAAATTTAGAAAAACATTTCCATCTAAGGACATCATGGGCAGTGGTGTGCTGGTAAATGTTTAATAACCAGCTCTGGGTTTGAAGGGGACTGCTGATTTGTTTACTGATTTCTGTAATACAAATACTCCCACCATGGCCAATTTCAAGCTACTAATGTTGTTATTGGCCTCCAAGTGGAGATTTTTCCAAGTACTTGGTGTCCATCATGGAAAAGAATTTTAGGACACCCTATGTAAGCCAAGCAAGTGAAGCTTTATTGAAAGCAAAAGTATACTCTCAGGAAAGAAAGCAGGCAGGCTCAAAAAGAGCAGCTGCGCTGAGAGGAAGTGGTCTTAGGTCTTTTCTAGTCTTACTAATAGAGGGGAAGAATATTCAAGGCCAAGGGATTGGCTTTTACTAAGAATTTGGGTAGTAATTCCTAGAATTGGGTTCCCTCCCATTTTCATACTTGATATGGTTGTCTCAGAACTGTCCTGGAGATTTTAAGAGCAGGGAAACTTTAAAACCACAATGTAAATGATACTGTAATTAGCCAAAGTTCATGTAAGGTGGCAGAGACAGCTGACAAGCCAGTCGAAGCCCATTCTTGCTGAGGTTATCAGCCCGTCTAGTTAGCTTTTGTTTGAGAGTTGTTTACTTTAACATCTGCACCTGATCGTCAAGCCCTGTATCCAGTCTCAGCCCTATCTCCTAGTCTCCTGCTCTATCAGGATATCATTTAATGTTCATTTGGGAAGATATGTACACCATCTGCTCTTGGGAGTCAATACAAGTGGATTTCTGCAAACCACTGTAACCTTGAGTGTGGGAGTTACTGGGAAAATATTAATATTTTCACATAAATTGTTTGAGCCATTGCATCAATTCACAGCCCCAAATCTGTTTCTAAAACCTTGGAAATGGCAATATTTCCAAAGTACCATGATTCATGTCATTGGTTGAGGGTAAAAGGAAAATTAAATCTCTGATAGGAACAAATTTAAAAGCCAAATTTAATATTTACAGGCATATTATAAATTGTTGTTCAGATTGAAACTGTATTTCATGTACAAAAAAAGTCATAGCTCTTCAACATGACACACTAATATTTTTCCTATTTAAAGTCAATGTTTTAAATAAAGTTTAGTCTTGATTTTATGAATGAATTGGAACTGTTTCTGACAGTCATTTTTAGAATTCAAGGGGGATCATGTGTTTTAACTAGAAAATAATGCTGTTATCAGAAGGGTTATAATGTACCCATTTTATAGACAAGAGAATTTGACTAGAAGGATGTTCAGTGACTTTTCAAAAATTCTAAATGTAAATTGGCACACAATTTGAGTTCATAAGAACTCAAATCTTTCTTCCAGTTTAGTAGCAGGTTTATTAAACTCAACTCTACTGTAGCAGAGAAAACAAAATGTGTCTGTAGAAAAATTCCCCTGCACAATGACTCCCAAATATATTCCCACAAATTCTTTGATACGTAGTTCTGTTTTTCCTTGTCTATGTGTTTGTTCACCCTGAAAACAGTTTTCAAGTTATAAGCACTCACACCCTCACCATCATACTCAGAGAACACACAAGGATAAGTACTGTCTTCTCTTTCTGCTGCATTTTAGGATTTATAAAGATGAATAAGGAGCCAGAGCATCCTTGTGTGTGCTTTAAAAGGAAATGAACTCGGTGCTGCACTGCATACACCTTGATGAGGGAGAGACCTAATGGCCTGGCTTCCCAACACCCCAGTCTGCCTGATGAAATAGGGGCCACACTTATCTGTGTAATATAGATACGGTTTTACCTCATATAGCCACCTAATCTTTGACAAAGCAGACAAAAACATACACTGGGGAAAAGAATCCTTATTCAATAAATGGTGCTGGGAAAACTGGATAGCCACATGTAGAAGACTGAACCAGGATCCACACCTTTCACCTCTCACAAAAATCAACTCACGCTGGCTATCAGATTTAAACCTAAGAAATGAAACTATTAGAAT
>RJWJ010046841.1:0-11315 GCA_004363605.1 Indri indri
CATGCCTGTAGTCCCAGCTACTCGGGAGGCTGAGACAGTAGGATTGCTTGAGCCCAGGAGTTTGAGGTTGCTGTGAGCTAGGCTGACGCCACGGCACTCGCCCCAGGCAAGAGAGTGAGACTCTGTCTCAAAAAAAAAAAAAAAAAAAAGAAATCTACACTCATGCTGAAGCTAACGGAAGACTTGAAGGAAGCCCCCAGCTTTGGGCCAGCAAGCCAGCCCCACCAGCAGGACTGCGGCACGCTGAGGGTGGGTGCGCTGCCGTCTGGGGCCACCAGTTTCTGCTGGTCTCTGCGGCTGTGGTGTTTGTTTCGCACCAGCGGGATGGAAGTGGGCACGTGAGAACGGTTAGAGGAAGGACAAATGCACACAGGGGCCCCAGTGCTGAGATGCGGGAGCAAGAGCCCCCCCCCCCCCCCTGCAACCTGCTCTGCGCCGGAGACGGCTGTCTTGAACTGTCTCCATCGTTTCTTTGCTGCTTTTTATGGTTTTCCATGTCTGCACAGACACCCAGAATTGGCTGCCTTCTCCTGTCGTCAGGCTTTGCGCACGCTGAGCTGCGGTGCGGGTCCCGCACAGCGTCCACCCGCACAGATGTGTGCCTGGCTTGGGCATGATCTCTCACATACGACATCGAAAGCATGGTCCATTTTTTTAAAATTGTAAACCGGACTTCATCAAAATTGAGAATATCTGCTTTTCAAAAAACCATAAGGAGAATAAAAAGACAAGCCGAAAACTGGCAGAAAAACGTTAGCAAATCACATGACTGTTAAAGAACTTGGATCCAAAATACATAAAGAATTTTCAAAACTCAATTAGAAAACAAATAACCAGTCAAAAAATGGACCAAAGATGTAAACAGACACTTCACCAAAGAAAATATGTGGATGGCAAATAAACACATAAGAAGATGCTCAGCATCGTTACACGTGAAGGAAACACAAGTTAAAGCCGCGGTCATGCGCTCGTTAGCATGGGGGGATCACAACACAAACTGACGGTGCCAGGTGCTGGGAGGAGCAGGCGCGGCTCTCACTGCTGCTGGGACTGGAGGTGGCGCAGCCCCTGGGAGGGCAGGTCAGCGGCTTCCTGCAAAGTGGAACGAGATCCTACAACCCACAGCCCTGCCCCTTTACCAAGAGAAATGAAAACTCTTTGCACAAAAGCCTGCGTGTGGATGTTTGTAGAGGGTCTGTTTCTAATTGCCCAAAACAAAGCATTCTGTTGTTTCCTCGTCTTAATACGAAAGCCCTCTTTTCACTGGTATAAAACATTGTACGTACGTTTGGGGTACGTGCATGGAACGTGGACTGACCTAGTCAGGGTCCGTGCAGGCCCCGTCCTGAGCACTCACCACATCTGAGTGTCGGGAACATTTCCAGTCCTCTCTTCCAGCCAGGTGTGGGCTGTGCTAGTGACCACGTCCCAGGCGGATCTGGACAGAGCTGCCCCTTCCTGCCTGGCAGATCCTCACACCTGGACACCCCTTCTCTTCCAGAACCAGAGAGATTAACCACCGTGATGCCGTCCGTGGAGGAGCAGACGGAGATCACACTGGGGGGGGTCAGCCAGCCCCTCCTGCTCAGACCCTGGCTGCGCGAGCAGGAGACAGCCCATGTTCCGTCAGCCCCAGCTATGCCCTCCCAACCCACTGGCCCCACCACCCCCACGCAGCCCTTCCATTTGGCCAGAGCCAGGCTGGACCCCCAGGCACCTTGCAATCCCAGTAGCATAGGGCCACCCCCTCCCCAGGCTGGGGCTGGACAGAACCAGAGCAGCAGGGCCATTTTCCTAGGCGTGGGGCTCTTGGTCCAGCCTAGAGAGGACACTGATGGTAGGCCCTCCAGGCCGGGGTGTAGCATGGACACCCACACTGGGAGGAGGGTGCAGGGAGGAGCCCAGGCCGCCTTCACCTCCCATCGACTGGGATCCCAAGGAGGTTAAGTCCTCAGGTGGCCGCCCCAGGGACATAGGTCCTGCCACCACTCACCCTTGCAGTGACATGCTGTCATGAGGGCGAGTGGGAGGAGCCCTCTGCCATTCCTCTTCCTGTGCAGGTAACAGAGGGGGAGCTGGGCCCCTTCAGCTCCATCAGAGTGCCCGTCGTCTTCACCCCGGCCATCCCTGGAGAGGTCCAAACCAGGTTCAAGGTCATGTTTAAGACTCCACAGTGCCCAACAGTGAGTATCCCTGTTGCCACTTGACGCGCACGGCCCCTGGGCACTGGCTGCTCCTCTCCACGGCCACGTGGGGTGGCCACCCACAAGACTGCCTTGCCCGTGCTCGAGTGGCCAGTTGATGGCACGAATGGTTGGCACCCCAGTCAGAAGCACATGCATGCACACAGGCATCCACATGCAGGCGTGAGCATACATATGTGCACATGCACACATGCCAGACCCGTGCATGTGTACACATGTGCACGCACAGACGCTCACAGAGGCCTGGCTCTTAATCACTAGAAATGCCTTTCTTCGAGTAGTTAAAATTTTTACTCATTACTTTTTTTTTTTTTTTTTTTTTGAGACAGAGTCTGGCTCTGTTGCCCTGGCTAGAGTGAGTGCCATGGCATCAGCCTAGCTCATAGCAACCTCAAACTGCTGTGCTCAAGTGATCCTCCTGCCTCAGCCTCCCGAGTAGCTGGGACTACAAGCATGTGCCACCATGCCCAGCTAATTTTTTCTATATATATATATTTTTAGTTGCCCAGATAATTTCTTTGTATTTTTAGTAGAGACGGGGTCTCGCTCTTGCTCAGGCTGGTCTCGAACTCCTGACCTTGAGCGATCCACCAGCCTCGGCCTCCCAGAGTGCTAGGATTACAGGCGTGAGCCACCGTGCCCGGCCTTATTCATTACTTTTTAATCATTTATTTTCTTATAAGTTTTTCAAAGTAAATTGTGATCAGAGAATATCACCTATAAACTCTGTTTTGCCAAAACTTTGTTAAAAATTTCTTTGTGACCAAGGGCAAGATTGATTTTATAAATGTGAGAACTGCATGTCAGAGAAGTGTATTTGTTCAAGGGCTGGAAACGCATTTATTAACTGGATTATTCACCTTCCCTGTTCCTTCCCTCTTGGTTACGTTTTTGACAAGTTCTCCTTAGGTTTCCAACAG
Source organism: Indri indri (assembly GCA_004363605.1). NCBI lineage: Eukaryota > Metazoa > Chordata > Mammalia > Primates > Indriidae > Indri > Indri indri. The sequence goes on from RJWJ010046841.1 coordinate 3,125, forward strand.
GTGGCCTTTGTATACTCGGTTGGTGCAAAAGCAATTACGGTTTTGGACCATGAATTTTAAATCATTATAACTGGGCTCAAACACATCTTTATTAATCAAAATAGGAACCATCACAATCAACACATTTTTGCCAGTGAGAAATAAGTTCGTTTATTCCCGTAGCATGAAAATCCATGCTTCAGGATTTGACGCACTCTTGGAAAGCATTTTCTGCATCCTGCTGGTTGTGGAAGCGTTTTCCCTGCACAAAGTTGCCTGGATGCTTGAAGAGGTGGTGGTCGGTTGGTGAGAGGTCAGGTGAATTTGGCAGATGAGGCAGAACTTCGCAGCCCAGTTCATTCAGCTTTTGAAGTGTTGGTTATGCTACACGCGCACACGGTCGGGCGTTGCCATGGAGAAGAATTGGGCCCTTTCTGCTGACCAAGGCCGGCTGCAGGTGTTGCAGTTTTTGGTGCATCTCATCGATTTGCTGAGCAGACTTCTCGGATGTAATGGGATTCAGAAAGCTGTAGCAGATCAGACCGGCAGCAGACCACCAAACAGTGACCATGACCTTTTTCTGGTGCAAGTTTGGCTTTGGGAAGTGCTTTGGAGCTTCTTCTCAGTCCAACCGCTGAGCTGGTTGTCGCAGGTTGTCGCATAAAATCCACTTTTCGTCGCACGTCACAATCCGATCAAGGAATGGTTCATTGTTGCGTACAAGAACAGAAGACGACACTTTGAAACGACAATTTTCTTGATTTTTGGTCAGCTCACGAGGCACCCACTCATTGAGCTTTTTCACCTTTCCAATTTGCTTCAAATGCCGAACGATCTGATTGTAGAAGGGTCGACATTGATTCTTCAGCAACTTCTCATGTAGTTGTAAGAGGATCAGCTTCGATGGTGGCTCTCAGTTGGTCATTGTCAACTTCTGATGGCCACTGCACTACTCATCGTCAAGGCTCTCATCTCCTTCGCAAAACTTCTTGAACCACCCCTGCGCTGTATGTTCGTTAGCAGTTCCTGGGACAAATGCGTTGTTGACGTTGCCAGTTGTCTCCACTGCTTTACAACCCATTTTGAACTCAAATAAGAAAATCGCTCAAAATTGCTTTTTGTCTAACATCATTTCCATAGTCTAAAATAAATATAAAATAAACAGCAAGTAATAAGTCATTAGCAAAAAAACAAAGTGAGAAATGTGCGTTAAAATGGTGTATAAATAACATGACCACATTTATTTAAGAATGTATTCCAGTATCACACGGCAAATTTGAACAACGCTAATACCACAGTAACTTTTGCACCAACCTAAGCTCTTGGGACCAAGAGCTCTGGGAGAGGCTGGCCGGCAGAGGGCGCCACAGGGTGGAGTCCACACTGCCAGCCTCCCAGGGTGAGAGGGTCCTGCCTATTCACTGTCCCTCGCTGAGCCAGGGAGGCCTGTCCTGCAGTCAGCCCCACCTTCCGGTGGCTCCAGGGTGCCACCTGCCCACTGTCTCCTGTGAGGACAGCGTAGTGCAGGCTGGTCCGTGTGCCAGGTGCTCGGGGTTGGACCCTGGCGGGGCAGGCGCGCACTGGGGCTTGCCCTGCTGGCTGCCCCGCGTCTGTCTGCTCCACGGACCCTCAGAGCGTCCCTCCCCTCCCTCTTTGCAACCTGGCCTGGCCTCCAACCCTCGGCTCTTTCTCCGTGCCTCACCTCTCCTCGCTGTCACACACCGCGATGCACCTGTGCCCCGCCAGGGTGGCTGAGCCGGGCTGCTCTGGTGCTGCGGCCCGTTCGCAGCTGCTCACTGTGTGGACGTGATGCTGGCTCCCCACGGCCCCACCAACGGGCTGTACTTTCCAACAATTCCCTGGCGTAGGATCTGGCAGTTCTGAGTGTCGCACCCCTGCCCCCCTCCCTCCACACCCCCTACCCACCCTGTAGGCTGGTGACCCAGCAGGGGGTCAACTGCCCCAGGTGGAGGGTCCTGCCCTGCTGCAGGTGTTCAGAGCGCTCAGCTTCCCCCACAGCACTGGGACAGCACCCGCTGCCCAGGCAGCATCACCCCGGGGCGCCGAGCTTCCCCCAGCCCTGGGGCTCACAGATCCTCCGGGACCATGCCCAGCCTGGGGGCTTTGCTGTGTACAAGTTCTCCCTGCAAGACACCCACAAATCTCAAAACCTTCACACACCTCTCCAACCTCCCCAGAGCCCTGGAGTCTCGGGGAGAAGCAGCACACAGTGGGGGAGGGGAGCAGGCGCCCCCTTTCTTCCTGGTTCCTTCAACACCTGGGCTCTCTGCAGCCTCCAGTCTGTGTTGTCACGAAGGTTCTGCGCTGCCTATACCATGGGTTATTCTATAATAAAAAGGCTTTTTAAACAAGTAAAAATGTAATTGTGCAGCTGGGTGATGAGTATCTGGCAATTCAGTATTCTGGGTTTTTTTTTATGTTTGAAAATTTTGACAGTAAAAAGAATTTTTAAGGTGACATGATATGGAAAGTGCCACAGAACGAGAAAACGTGGCTTGTCAAATTACTAACCTTCCAATACGGGTGAGAGTTCCAGTAGGTCTCCCCGTGACACTGCACCACTGAGCTTGTGTTAGCGCTCGTGCGCGTCATCTGCTTGCCGGAGGCACAACGTGTCGTTGAGTTTACGTTTCAAATTTAGTTGTATTTCAGAGCCATGGGTGTGGCCGTCGACGTGTCGGTCTGGGTGCCGAAGCCCAGCGTGGACCTGAAGATCTGCATGTACGACCGCCTCTACCAGACCTCTGTCCTCGTGTACACATGGTGAGCGCCCTGGCAGCTGGCCACGGCCTGGGTGTGAATGGTACCCCACATGGCACACGGGGCTTGGCAGTTGCAGTTAGGCTAAACACTGTGGGCGGGGCGGGGTCCTGGATTATCCCTGAGATTCCAGGGTTACCACAGAGGTCGTCATGGGCGGCAGGAGGGCAGAGTCAGAGGTGCAAGTGAAGATGCCACACTGCCAGCTTGGAAGACGGGGAAGGGGTCACAGGCCATGGAATGCCGCAGCCTCCGGATGCTGGGGAAGTTGCGAAAAGGACCCTCCCCTGGAGCTCCAGGAGGAACCGGCCCTGCCCACACTGTGACCTCGGCCAGTAAGATCCACTGTGGACTTCTGGCCTCCAGAACTCTGAGAGAATAGGTTCCTATTGTTTTAGGCCCCAAAGTTTGTGGTAAGTTGTTTGAGCAGCTGCAGGAACTCACACCCACCGCACGCCCGGTCACCAGGCCAGAGTCATTAGCCCTCTCGCACACACGGTGGCAGCCAGAAGCACAGACAGAGCCTGAGGAAGGAAGCGTGTTTCTATCTGCAGTGTTTTCCAAGGGAGTCCTGATATCAGCAAAAACCTTCCACTGAGGTTCCACTGAGACGGAGAGAAGCAGGTGAATCGTAAGCTGGAGCGTCACAGATTTCCATGAATGGGACAGTGCTGTGCAGAGCACACAGCACTGCCGCTGCCGGGCCTGGTCACCAGCCACCCAGGGGGCAGCCCCTGCCCTGTGACCTGGGTGGAAATGGGCTTCCGTGGCCAGTGCCTGCCAGATCCCGGAGCTGGCATGCCAGACACTCGTGCCCCGTGGACCGAACGTCAGCTATTGGTGACCAGGCGTGGGCTCCTACTGTGACCTCATGTCTGCAAGGGCGTCCGTGTGCCCCTGGTGCCTCTGCCACGCGGGCAGGGACAGAGCTGACTTCTTAAGGAGCTGCACACTCGTCAAAAAGGGCTCAGGGCTGGCACGGTGGCTCCCGCGGCCAGTGCCTGCCAGATCCCGGAGCTGGCATGCCAGACACTCGTGCCCCGTGGACCGAACGTCAGCTATTGGTGACCAGGCGTGGGCTCCTACTGTGACCTCATGTCTGCAAGGGCATCCGCGTGCCCCTGGTGCCTCTGCCACGCGGGCAGGGACAGAGCTGACTTCTTAAGGAGCTGCACACTCGTCAAAAAGGGCTCAGGGCTGGCACGGTGGCTCCCGCCTGTCATCCCAGCACCCTGGGAGGCTGAGGCGGAGGATTGCTTGAGCCCAGAAGTTGGAGACCCCGTCGCTGCTAAAATTAGAAAAAATAGCTGGGCGTGGTGGCACAAGCCTGTAGTCCCAGCTACTCGGGAGACCGAAGCAGGAGGATCCCTTGAGCCCACGAGTTGGAGGCTGCAGTGAGCTGTGATGACGCCACTGCACAAAAAAAAGAAAGAAAGGGCTTGTGCGTGTCTGTTTGGGGCAGGGCTGTCACAGGCGCGAAGTGCTCTCCTTTCCGACTAGTGATGCGCTTCCTGTCGTGGGGGTGGGGGGAGGAGTTTTGCTTTCTCAGCCCCACTCTGAGGACACAGTCTGTTTTTAAGCTGGGGTCTTGCTGTGCTGGCTGGGCAGAGAGCAGCAGCTACGCACAGGCGGGACCAATCGCACTGCAGCCTCCAGCTCTAGCAACAGCGCTCTCCCTCCTTAGCCTCCCACGTGCAGGAGACAGGCGCCACCACCACGCCCGGCTCCCAAGGCACAGTTCGACGACACAAATCTGCTTAGCAGTTTTTAAAATGCAGTATCAGTCATTTGGTCCATTGTGTAACGTGGCTGGTGTGTGCGCATGGGCGTACCAGAGGTGCTGGTGCCAGAAGACATCCTGTCCTGTGTGCTGCCAACGGGACCACCAGCCACACAGGACGTAGAGCGCAGGGTGGTGTCTGCTGGGGGCGCAGCTTCTGAGCACCGCAAGTGGTCGACCTTCTATGTGGGGGCTGGGCCCCAACAGCTGGGTGCAGAGGGCCTGGCAAGCGCAGTGGGGACGCGCGTCGTGGCTGCGCCTCTGGGAGGTATCAAGAGCAGGCCAGTGGGGGACAGATGGGGCCACCGCAGCCCTGAGTAAACAAGAGAGAAGAAAGAGACTTTTTACTTCCGTGCCCCCTCCTGGTCCTCCCGGGGCCACGGCTGCCCCTGAGGCCCTCGCGTCTCGCCGGGGATCCATCGGCATGGCCTCGTCACCTCTGCTCCTTGTTCCCTGTGCCATGGCTGTGCAGAGAGAGGGGACACTATGCAGCAGCCCCCACCAGCCACAGGACAGGCAAGGAACATTCAAAGCCATCTGCAGAGGTGCCAGAAGGCTCTGGAAGGTTCTGGAACCATGGCCCACGATTCTCCGGTGGCCAGGAAAGAGCTCCCTGGGTCTACCTTTTCATGCTGCCTTTTCTTCCTGCAGCTGAGAGGTCAGCCCCGCGGGGATGTGAGAGACCCGAGGCGGGCAGGGAGGGGAGGCTCCGGAGCTCTGGGGGCTGTTGGCTTTCGGGAGCAGCAGGCAGCGGCCAGAGGCCAGGCCTCTCGGGCCTGCGCTGGAGGGCACGTGTGGCTTCCTCTGGCTGGTCCTAAGCTGGACGCTGCGGTCACTGACCGAGGCCTGGCCGTCCCAGGGCCTCCCGAGCGTCCTGTGCTTGTGTTGCAGGGTGTGTGGATGCCCAGCCCCAGACTGGCATGGATGGGAGGAGGGAGGGGGCCCTGCACCCTGCAGCTGCCTGGCAGGAGCTCTTCCCAGAACACACTCAGGCTTTTGAGAACTGATTAGGACCATGCTTTAATTGCAATGCAGTTATTTTTAAGAGTTTCTCATCAGATTTCATTTCAGAAAAACCAACCGTTACAAAGCAGGGCTTGGAAGATTCTCTAACCACCAGGGTGCATGTGTGGCCTGGGTGCTGCCAGTGTCTTGGCTGTTAGTGACACTTTAATAACTTGAGGACGAAGCCCAGAGTCAGCCTGACCAGTGCCTCGATGCCCCCACAGGTCAAACGCAGCCCTGCGCCTCAAGTTTGAGGTCTGCAAGGAGCTGAGGGGACACATGGAGCTCCTGCCCGAGATGGGCTACATCCAAGCCCACTCCTCCTACTCCGTGCAGCTCAAGTTCCTGCCCCGGTAAGCACCTGAGGCCTGGGCCAGGTGGGAAGTGAGGGGGTGGCCGAGGGAGGGTGCTGCGCATTCCACTCGCGGGATGGGGCGCTCCTGGCCTCCTGCTGTCTGCCGGGCCTCCTCACCCTCTCTCTGTAACTCCCCAGGGGCCTGTGTTGGCCTGAAGCTTGTCTGGCAGCCGTCTCCCCTGTGGGTGTCCCTGGCACACGCCCATCACCGTCGTCTCCTCCCCTCCCCATTCCAAGGCTCTTTTCAGGCTTCCTCGGTGTGTCCTGTGGCTTCTGTCTTCTGCCAGGTGGACTTTGGTTACCTACCTGAGCTCTTGTAGTGCTCTGGGAGCTGGAAGTCCTATTTTTAATTCTGCCGCTGGTTTCCCTGGAGCTGCCCTTGGCTCCTGCCACGGGGTCACCACCCGGTGCTGGGACCAGGACCGGGACAAAGCACTGTCAGGGGTGTGGCCCAGGGCGTGGCCCGCTGGGCCAGGTGAGGGTGGAGCGTCTGCACTGGGCATCGACCTCACAGGCCAGGGTGCAGCTGAGGCCTGGCCGGCTGCCCATCGTGGTACAGCGGAGTTTCCTGTTTGTACCTCTGGTATTTCTATAACGTTAATTTCCTCTTGTCATTGTAGCTCAAATTATTTTTTAAAGTGATTATGCATTTTAAAGGGGCTTTTTAGGATTCCTTTAAGTATAATAACAAACTCCTTTTTAGTGTAAAACTGTTGGATTTACTGCCGTTTACTTAAATGCAATTGCTCCATGATGAGTCCGTGTCACGCAGTCACACGCTCGCACGCGCCGTGCTGGGGGTTGCTGCTCACAGAGACTCGGATGCGTGGAGAGACGCCCAAGCCCACAGTGCGCATGTCCCTCACCGACCGGTGACTACGCAGGTCTGGCGCAGCGCACAGCTCAGGGCTCTCCTACTTCGTATGTTTTGTAGCTCTGGTGTGACTTAGAAGCGCCACTTACAGGTGGGTTTTACTGTAATTTCACAAACTATAGAGAAGAAAAGTCCATTCAGGTGCATCCCACCTCTTTCAGACACTCCCTGCCGGAGGACGCGGGGAAGTACTTTGACAAGGAAAGCCGAGTTCTGGAGGCCCCAGTGACAATCTGGGTGGCGGACCAGGTCTGTGCTGGGCACTCTTAGCCACAGAAGGCTGCTCTGGGAGGCCAGGCTCCATGCCCGGGGAGGGCCCCGGAAAAGACAGGGCGGGTTCCAGAACCCACCCGCAGGTGCCTCCCAGCGGGTGTCCAGCGGCCTGAGGGGCAGATTTGGCTACTGCCCACACAGCCCCACACAGTTGGAAGCAGGGAAGGCGTCTGTGGGCCAGAGAGAGGCCTCTGAGGCCTGTGCGGGGCCAGGCGGGGCCACCTCCCAGGCACCCAAACCTGTACGTGCACCCACACTCTGGGGTGCATGCACGCCCACGCCCACACATGCACATGCGTGCACACACGTGCCACAGCCCAGCTGGGACTCAGTGGCTGCCGCGGCCCACCTTGGCTCCGCCCCGCTGGGCGCCCTGTGTGGCCGGCTTCCGCGGCCTCGCAAGGCAGAGTCGTCAGGGGGAGAAGAGTCCACTGTGTCCTGGAAGCAGCCGTCACTGACCACAGGCAGCAGTAACGTCAGTCTCTGGTGGCTGGCAGTGCACTATCGCCCTCTGTGCTGCAGACCAAACCCGTGGGGTTCACCGTCCACGCCGTGGTCACCACCTCGGACCTGGAGATCAGCCCTGCGGAGCTGGACTTTGGCTGCTGCACCATCCACGAGGCTGTCAGGACGGGGGTCAGCCTCCACAACCACTCCCTCCTGCCCCAGGACTTTGGCTTCGTCAGGCTTCCCAAGGTACCTCTCGTGGCCAGGCCCTGGGGGCCGTGGGGCACAAGGTTGGGCAGCCCCAGCGACAGGGTATGGCAGCTGCTGCTCCAGGGTCCGGTCACTGGGCCCCAGACAGCCCTGCCCACCCAGCATGCCACCCTCAGGCACCGCAGCTGGTCCCCCATCAGCATGGGAACCCCCTGCCCACCCACTCTGCCCCTCCCTGGCCCAGTGCACCCACAGGGCCGCAGTCTCCTCTTCCCTACCTTCCTTCCAGAACTTTCCCTGCCTGGGCCTCGCAAGGCAGCCAGGATGGGGCCAGGCTTGGTCACCCCCACCCTCCCCGGGCTGCCCCACCGCCAACCCCAACATCCACACACAGGCACACGCACACTCGTCCTCACACCACACACACTTGTTCATGCTCTCACACACGGGCTCACACCCAGGCACACCTCACACTCACACTCGCTCA